>VKOC01015581.1:0-49148 GCA_009364415.1 Spea multiplicata | reverse complement strand
GTTCTGGGTTTCTAATATTACCCGGCTGGTTCCTTTTAAGGACGGCCCGGCGAGGGTTGCAGCGTTTCTCCCGCGCTCTCCCCAGGATCTGCTTTAGAAAATCAGCCGAGGCGGGGGCCGAACGCGGACTGCAGAGATTCGACATCATTTGTTTTGAAATTTTAACGACGCATTTTTCTATGCCCCCCCCCCACGGAAACGCTGGGGAATTACCAAAATTCTGATTTCATTTTTTTGGGATCATTTCATCAACGAAACTAATTCCTGAAAATCTAAAGTCCTGTCATACCTTAACCCCGCGGAGCCGAAGCACTTAAATACACGAGCGGAACTCAAACAAGCGATAAAACAAATATCTTCAGCCAATGAGACGGATTCTACATTTGGGTTAAAAATGAATGATTTGATGCTTCTGGCAGCGATTAGGATTAACCCAGTATGGTCTGGGTTATAGGTATGGGGTATGGGGTATGGGGTATGAAGAAAGGGCAGGAGGCTCCCCGTGCGGGTCGGATTTCCACGTTTCCTCAGAAAACGCATCGATTCGCCCCAAAATCTCCCAGCACGAGGCGCGAGCGTCCGACACACAGAGGAGCGACAGAAGATCTCTTATTCAATTAAAGAGGCGAAGCCGAGCCCCGGCGGCTGCCTTCAGCCGGCACGCTCTGCTCGCGCCGCTCGTTCCTGCATTCCGGACACCGCGCAGGAGAGATGTCAGAACAAGGGGTCAGAATCTGAAATTTCAGGGTCAGAGGATTGGGATTTCAGGACTTTTACTTTACTGAGAGGGTGGTGGATAAGTGGAACAGACTCCCAGTGTAAATGGTACAGCGAGGGGACGGGTATTCTGCTTTATTCGCCGCGGTAACGCACAACTCAGGATTTTTTTTTGTTTTTCTTTTTTTATAAATATTTCTGTTTTTCCAGCAGATCCGGTTGTCGCCATTTTGCTTTTCCATGCAGAACTTGGGCGCCGACCCCTCCCCTGACGCGGCGCAGAGCCGGCTGCTTTACAGCCGACCATAGCAACCGTTTGTTATTTCTCATTAAAAATTCACACGGTGTGGATACAAATACTGTAATAGTAAAAATTACCCCAAATCTACCATTAAAAATAATAAAAAGGGCATTTTTCTAACTTTCCGGCGTTGTCGGGCGGGATGTGATGGCGCTCGGCTATTATCGCCCCTTACCTTGGGACCGGTGCTCTAAACGCAGCAATATACAGGCACCCTGACCTTAACCCCTTCCTGCACAGCACAAAGATGGGGAATATAGCACGTTCTTAGGGCTGGCGTGTAGCCACTGACGCGGCATTTAGTAGAGGAGCCACGATTTCTATGACTTTAAGCGACACCTGAGTGGCCGGACCGGTGATCCTCACCGTCTGCCCAAATAACGCACAGGAGGTAGACCCCAAAATGTAGCCATGGAGGGATTTCCAGCCGTCGGTTACAGCGGAGAACCTGCGCGACTTCTCAACCTTTTTCAATATTCTCCACGTTGCCAGTTTTAATAATTATTCTCGGAGGAAATAAGGATTTTAAGCTATTTTGGTAAAAAGTTCATGTTTGTGATTTCAGATCCTGGGACCGTCTGTCCAAATATCTAATAAACGGTAAAACGGTAAAATAAACGGTAATCAAACTATTCTCTAAAAAGGTTCTATTTCATCAAAATGACTCCAGTTCAATATTTATATATAGATTGTAAGCTCCTGTGCGCAGGGCCCTCCTCACCTGCTGTGTCTGTAAGTCAAATTGTTTGTCCCGGCTACCCTACTGCATATGATGGCGCCATATAAAACAATATATACGCTGCTGGAACCGAGCTGCAGGCCGAGCTCCCGACCTCCTAGACCGCGGCACAATGGCGGCCGACGCTCTGCCCCCTGACCGAATGGCAGCGTTTTTGGCACAAAGTCCGCTCGCTGTGTCAGATCTAATCGGGTCGCTGCAGACCGGAGCGGCTTTTAGGGAGCGATCGCTATCGCGGAGCAATTTACTTCCCCGCAGAGTCTCTGCGTCTGCATTCCCTTCACTCATCGCGCATGGAGCCGGGGAGGAATTCGGCGGCCGGAGAGTTAGAAGAGATTCTTCCCGATAACCTTAAAGTAACGCGTTCTGCGCATCGCGGGGGCAAATAATTACCAAAATATCACTGAATAGACCGCTGCCGGACTGCAACTCCCATAATCTCAGCCAATCTTCATAATATTTATAGCAAGTCAATGCATACGGTCCAAAAGTCACTGTTTAGTTAGTCCCTTTCCCAAATCCTTAATACCCCTCTTTCTTCCTCATCTTTGCTCTTCATCTGCCCCCCATGCCCCTCTCTCCCCCCTGACAGCCCTAAAAGCCCCCATAATGTGTATAGAAACAGCAGGAAACGGCTTTATAAATTAAACGGGGGAAATAAACCCCATTATTCTTCTAATAAACGCCCCCCTCGGTTACACAAATACCCCGCAATAGGGCGCAAAGTTATGAAGCCCTCGTAACGCCCGACCATATTTAAATATTGGATAGAACTTGCAGGGTGATCTACCACATATCCCCAGGTGAGTGCGAGTGTGCGCGAGTGCGGGTGTGTGAGTGCGAGTGTGTGAGTGCGAGTGTGTGAGTGCGAGTGTGTGAGTGCTGGTGTGTGAGTGCGAGTTTAATCGGTTAGCATTACAGCACAATATGTTTGTGATGGGAAGAATTCACAGACAGAGCCGCTCTATTTCCCGGCACAAAGCCCCCTGTGTTATTTTACGGCTTCATTTAAGACCCCGAGCCGCTGCGCTTGTAAAACCTCCATTTTCAGTAAAATTGATGGAAATATGGGTGTTTCTAAGCTGAAGTTAATTGAGGCCAAAACCTTAAGTTTCTGATAAAATGCACCTTAACATTTTACTACTTTTTCCAAATAGAACACGTGCATGCGCCGCCCCCCCCGCCCCCCCCGCCAAGAACAGAAAACATTTAACCAATTAATAAATAAACTCAGAAAAACTCGCTTCAAAAGTCTGTTGGATCCAAAGTGAAATCCCTACAAATAAAAGACTACTTTTGTACCCAAATCTGTCGCCAGATCGGCCCCCGGCGGCCCCCGTCTAGTCGCCCGTTTCTCCTGCTGTAACGACTCAAACCTTAATCAGTCGTTGGTCTCGTCTTAGATTCAGGAGCCGTATGTCTATCCCATGCACTGTATTACCCTCTACCACCTCTGCTGGGAGGCTGCTCCACTTATCTACCACCCTCTCAGTAAAGTAAAACTTCCTTCCCATGCGTTTGCCACTAAGGACTCGATTAACATAATCTGACCCGGTGGGTTTAACAGCGAAGGATGAAGACTTTCCAGACAACGGCTGCCATTCGTCAAAATAGGTCCCAAAAAAACCTGCACAAAATGAGCCCCCGCTAACTGCGCCCCCCGCTAACTGCACCCCCCACTAACTGCACCCCCCGCTAACTGCACCCCCCGCTAACTGCACCCCCCTGCTTTGTGGAGCACAAGAATAGCTCAATTATTCCGCGGAGAAACACTGCCCCCCCCATGCGAAACGCGTCCGGGAGAGTCGGTCGTCGACGCAGATGCAAAGAATCAAAAACCTGAAGGAATGAAGAAGCGGAGACCTCGGCGGGCCCAGCGTCACCGGCTCGTCTTACTAATTCACTTTCTGGCGTCTCCTCCGCTTTCTGCTCCCCGCGGTTATTGGGGGTCACAGCATGAAAACACCTGGAGCTTAACGCAGAAAGCACTTAACTCTTCGACGACCGCGCAAACGCGTCGGGAAACGGGAATAAAAGGAACCGACTGGACCGTCTGATCCGACACCTCGGGGAGGCTGCTCCACTTATCCACCACCCTTTCAGTAAAGTAAAACTCGATTACATTATATCTTAGCCTCTGAACCTCTAGCATTATGACGTCTTCTCTTTCTCCTGCAGATATCCCCGTTAAGCGAATAAACCCCCAAAGTGTAAGCGGAGAGTACAGGGAACGCCACAAAGTATTTAAAGGTTGTATTAAAGATTGGAGCTGTTTGCCCCCAATAACCCCCCCCCCGTTACGGGGAATGCTTTTGGATGATTATTTGGAAGCCTCCGGGGGGCTTTCTATTCCGGCCCCCTCCCTCGGAGCGCTGCGGCCCCCCGGAAAGGTTCTCCGGTAACAGAAGACGTTTAAACACCTGGCAGCAGGGATCGTATCCTCAGCGAAGTTCCTTCTAATCTAATCAGACCCTGAGTGCGGTCATTAAGACCCCATCGCCCGGCATTCCCCCCTCCCCAAGTGTCACCATGTGACCCGACCGGCCCAGGGATTTCACAATCCTGCAGAACGGCCATCTGTTCAACGTCACGGCAACCGCCGGAATCCGGCCCTCCGAGCGAAAGAATCCGCTAATAATAAGACATTCGATAAACCCCGAGCGGGGAGGAGTACTACTGCCAACACTCCAGAATTTGCTGGGAAAGTCCCAATAACCGAGCAGGTGTGCAAATGATCGGCATACAGACAGGGGCTGCGCACGCGAGGAAAGGCCGAGGCTTTTGAGTAACAATTATCCGGGGTCTACCCCGTGCAGAAAAGTGACAATTGAAACCATTTTCTGCTGCTACGGCAACAAAGCGAGACATACTAAAGCAAAGCCTGAAACTACATCGATGGTGAAATTATAGGCATGAAGTATAAGTTTTGGGCAGGATCAAGAGACACAAAATTATCTATTGGACTGCAAATGAGCGGGGCATTTATTAGAAGAATAACGGATTTATTCACCCCGTTTAATTTATAAAGCCGTCCCCTGCTGTTTCTATACACATTATCGGGGCTTTTAGGGCCGTAGAACCCTGCGATCCCCTCATACCCAGCAAACATTCTCACCTCCTAGAAAAGAGGGGGCATCAGGGGAGGAAAGAGGAGCATCAGGGGTTTGGAGCACAAAGAGGGACTAGACAAACTAAACAGGGACACTTGGGTGGTGTTAGGTTCTGATTATTTGGTGTTTTATACTTGGATGCTGGAAGTCTGAAGGTGCTGAGCAGCCCGGACAATCCGTCTCTAAGTCCCGAGCGATCCGGCTTCACGAGACAGAAAGTCCCCGAGCCGCTCTCCTTCCTCTTTTACTTTCTCAGATGACGAAGCGAATTCCAGTTCTCCAGTATTTTCCGTTCTCGTGCCGAGCGCTTCGAATGCCGCAGGGTTAAAAAACAACAACAACAACAACAACAACAAAAAAGGCTTATCCTGGACTCTAACTCCCAGCACTGTAAGCCAGCAAATGGCAGCCGGAGAGCAGCAGGATCAGCCAGACCGTCTCATTCTTCACCTTCTCATTCTTAAGTAGAAGCTGCAGCTCTTCGCCACTTACTCATTCCAATCAGCTGATTGGCTGGCAGGCAGGAAAACACCCCCGATGAACGCAGTGGGAGTTCGTTCCGCACACGGGGGTCTCGTCAGTGAGGGGAGTTCCGGGTCTTCATTTGGAACGATTCGGGAATTTATAAGGACTTTTGTACCAAGATGAGAACATGCGATATATATAAATATTAACCCCTAAATACCCATCGCTGCGGCAAATAACTCAACGCGCTCCCGGGGTCTTTCCCCGTCACGTGACAAATAAACGAAAATGGCAACAATTCAAACACCCCAAAGCCAAAATCTCGGATTCTCAGCATTTTAGGGCACGATCGCTAAACTGTAAGAAGGCGCACGGATTATCCCTCCTTGGGATAAAGATGTGGCAGCTAATAGTGAAAAAGTGTAAATCTGTTGGGGGGTCTGGCAGCCGATCCCCGGCCCCCCGAGCTGTCCCTGCGCCGCGCATGACTCGTTAACAAATAAGCTCTTGTTTCTCTCCCTCTAACCTGTCTTGGAATCGCTCGGCCTTAATGAACTCGGCTGCGGAGCTTTCGCTGTCTGCGTTAACAATACTCTGTTTGATGCGAGAATAATCCCCCCGAGGCCCGCGGGACGCCGTGCCAGATTTCCTCAATTAACTGACCACAAGCGGCTCGCAGCGATTAGGACGGGGACTGCGTGGGATACAAAGATCGGCTGTCTGCGCACAGAAACCACGACGCGAGAGAGAAAGCGAGAGAGAAAACAAACAAACAAACAAGGAGGACGGAGGATCACTGAGGTCAGACGGCGTTAACGACGATAAAACATCCATCCCGGGACTAAAAGAGAAAGTCAGCTCTGCGGAGCGAGGGGTTAACGTCGTACCGGCATCTGGTGACGTGGAAAGCGCGTTGCCGGTGTTTATCTCTGGATCCATTTATCTGCAGACTGGGAGCCGCCGTTGCTGTCAGTCATGTGATATTTTGGGTGACTTTCCCGGCTCAAACCCCACACTGAGCTGATGCTTTATGGCAATGCTAATGAAGTCTGTTCTTCCATAGACTTTCATTAGTCAGAGAGTCCGTCTGGGTGATTATGACCGAGCCATTCTATTGTTCCCCACAGGCAGTATGATAAGGAGTCGCGGTGTTTAGTAGATCGGGGATCAGATAACAGAGCGAGAATCATACAAACGGCTGATATGCAGCTGCCTGAAAACTTTATATTATGGGGCAAAAAACTACAACTGGGGTACAAAAGAAAACAGAGCGATATTTTTTGAAAACTTAATTTTTTAATCTAATCCTAGAAATAAGAAGTTTGGGGGGGAGAAAACTCCAGATAAACTCCCTCTGACATAAAATATCATTTTACCGAGTAAAGAATATTTAGAGAGTACAGCGGCTGGGTGGTAACGGGGGATCTGCAGGAAGGTGGTCTGGATTGGTGGAACTTCGCTTCCTGTGATGGCCAACGGCGAGCAAGTTTTCTGATCGCTCCCTGAGGAGAATAGTCGGTGTTTTAACAAAATCCAGACGAAGATTTATCCGACGGAGATAAATAATACTTTCCGGAATAATTCCAGAGCTTTCTGCTCAAGTGGAGGAAATCGGCATGAAGGAGCGAATTTATCAGACATTTCTACAGCAGCCGCTCTGCAATAAACTACAGAGAAGAATCCATAAACTGAATGAAAACTTTACAGGTCAAATACTGTTTACTATCCCCCCCCCGATGAAGTATCCCCCCCCCCCCCCCCGATGCCCCTCTCTCCCCCTGATGCCCTCTTTTCTAGGAGGTCAGAATGTTTGCTGGGTATGAGGGATCGCAGGGTTCTACTGTGACAGGGCCAGGCTAGCCGGCTCATGTGTCCTATGAAGTTTAGCCGGGTCACGGAGCACTTTTGTGTCCGGTTCCGTATCCCGTGACCCGGTAATATTGTATGTTGTGTATTATTGTGTAACCGGCCCAGAGACTGATGTGGCTTCAGCTCCAGCCTTCAAAGAGACGATCCTATAATCTGGCTGGGGCTCTTAATCAGCAACACAGCCCTGTCTGCCCCGCCGGCCCCCGCACTACAGGGGGGATAACACAGGTGGGGGAACCCATTGTATCCCTTAATCCCCTCACCGGATACATCCCCTGTATACTGATGGGAGTTGTGATGGGATGGGAGTGATGGGATTGGGTGTTGGGTTCGGTACACATTGCATTGAGATTGTATATAAATTCTGTGTGTTTGTAAATAAAGTTGTTCTTGTTTTATTGTGAATGGTGGTCTGGCTGATCCGTGGATAGCAGGAGCTCCGTATGAGGGAATGACCGGTGATTCCTCGGCCCTCAAACAGGGGACCCAGCCTTGGGTACGGTGACCCTGTAACATCTACGGCCCTAAAAGCCCCGATAATGTGTATAGAAACAGCAGGAAACGGCTTTATAAATTAAACGGGGGAAATAAACCCCATTATTCTTCTAATAAATGCCCCACTCAGTGACACAAATACCCCGCAATAGGGCACAAAGTCACATAAAAAGTTTGGGGAAAGCCCCACCCCCAGCCACACCCCAGAAAACAAAGGTGCTCTGTGGTCTTATTTTTATGTTTGGAAGTTTGCAACGGGGCCGTTCTATACGCTACAAACGGAACAGGGACTACTTCCTAATCCCCGGGAATGTTAACGGCTATCGCTGGCACGGGAACTCAGCCGACTCTCGCCGATCCGGACTTTCCGAGGTTCGCACTCAAGATGGAAAAGTAGTTTTTTGAACAATAGCGAGTCCTGCCGAAAACCGGAAACCAAGTGCATGGGACGTGGCGAAAAGCAAATCGCCTCTAGATTGTAAGCTCCTGCGCGCAGGGCCCTCCTCACCTGTTGTCTCTGTAATTCATATCGTTATGTTATATACTACTTGTTATGTCTACCATTGTACTGCGCTACGGAATATGATGGCGCTATATAAAACAATAAATAATAATAATAATAATAACCTCAACCGAGCAATGAGACCCCGACAACGACACGGTTACCTGTAACGTCCTAATACCGGTGGAGAAGAGGCTTTAAAAGGCAAATATTAAAAATAATAAAAAAATATCGAAAACAAAAGAAATTAATTTTGCTGAGATTTTCATGATTTTGTACGGATTAAGAGAGGCTATGATTGGACAACCAAAAATAATTAGGAAGTGACATGAAAATTATATAAATATATACAGCATTTAATAAAATATATAATCACAACTCATTTTACTTTAAAAAAAAAAATTGTATATTTTTTTACTTTTTTATTTAAAAAAACACAGTTATGATTCTGTGGCTGATGCGTTTGCTTATTCTTGCAAATCTGACTTGAAAAAATAAAATAATAAATAAAAATCTAGTTGCGCCGATGAATTTACAAAATGCATATAAATAATGTTCAAATTGCCCTTTTTATCAAATAATGTGTAGACCGTGGAATGCATTCTGTAAATATATTTAACATTTTAAACCCATAATATGAAGCGTCGGAGCGCGGATCGGGCTGTTTAGTTCCGTTTTGCCCGTATTCATTTATTTTGGTAAGATAATAGACGGCGGTGACCTCAGCGACGGATACAAATTTTCAATTCCCAGTAACGTGATAAAGCCGGTTAAACGAAAAACTCTAATTCCTCCCCGATAACGGAGTCATTTAAATATAAGAATGGAGAGAAAAGGAAATTCTCGGAGCCGTTCATTCAGCGAGAAACCAACAATCCCAGCATTAGAGAAAAGTAGGATTTTTTTGAGAAATATTTCTGTTATTTTTGCCGGAATAATGGTAATCTGTTTATTGCCCCCCCGGGGGGGGGGGGCTGCATTATAACGACTCGTCTGATACGAGGTTTTATCAAACTGGAACAGTCGCAGCTTTTAAATAAACCGGGAATTACGGCTGAGATTTACCGGGTTGGTTTCTGTCGCAAGACGCTGCCGGTGGGGGGGTCGGGGGTTACGCCGTGAAAAGAAAGGTAACTTAATAATGTTTAAAAATCAGTGTTTATTCCTAAACCTCCCAAGTGTCTGTATTTAAACTCGCCAGTCCCTGTTTGGGACCCGAATATTTCTGTCGCCTTTTATTTGTAGAATTATTGTAGAGAAAGAAAGAGAACGGAAAGAGAAAGCGAGCGGACGTCACAAGCGGGAAACATTATAAATAAAACACCGTTCAAAGGTTTGGGGTCACTGAGGAGTGATAAAGGGCCATTGGAACCCAGGAGTGATGGGAGTGATAAAGGGCCATTGGAACACAGGAGTGATGGGAGTGATAAGAGGCCATTGGAAACAGGAGTTGATGGGGAGTGAAAGAGGGCATTGAACCCAGGAGTAGATGGAAGTGAGTAAGAGGGCCATTGGAAGACAGGAGTGATGGGAGTGATAAAGGGCCATTGGAAACCCAGTGGAGTGATGGGAGTGATAAAGGGCATTGGGACACAGGAGTGTGGAGTGATAAAGGGCATTGGGACCACAGGCAGGAGTGATAGGAGTGATAAAGTGCCATTGGAACACAGGAGTGAATGGGATTGATTCAAAGGGCATTGGGACACAGGAGTGATGGGAGTAGATAAAGGGCCTTGGAAACCAAGGAGTTATGGGAGTGAGATAAAGCATTGGACACAGGAGTGATAGAGTGATAAAGTAGCCATTGGAACAGCAAAGGAGATGATGGAGTGATAAGGGCCATTGGGACAACAGAGTGAGTGAGTGATAAAGGGCCATTGGAAACACAGGAGTGATGGGAAGTGTATAAAGGGCCACTGGAATACCCAGGAGTGATACGAGTGATAAAGGGCCATTGGAACACAGGAGTGATGGGAGATACAAGGCCATTGGAACCCAGGAGTGATGGGAGTATAAAGGGCCATTGGAACACGGAGTGGATGGGAAAGTGATAAAGGCCATTGGAACCCGGAGTTGATTGGGAGTGATAAAGGGCCACTGGGAAACAAAGGAGTGATGGGAAGTGATAAAGGGCGCGTTATTAACACAGGAGTGATGGAGTGATAAAGCGGCCATTGGAACACAGGAGTGATGGGGGAGTGATAAGAGGGGGCGCCATTGGAACCCAGGAGTGATGGGAGTGATAAAAGGGCGCATTGGAACACAGGAGTGAATGAAGTGATAAAGGGCCATTGAACACAGGAGTGATGGGAGTGGATAAAGGGCCATTGGACACAGGAGTGATGGGAAGTGATAAAGGGCCACTGGAACCACGAGTGATGAAGTATAATGGAACAGCAGAGTGGATGGGAGTGATAAAGGGCATTGGAAACGCCAGAGATGATGGGAGTGATTAAGAGGGCCAATTGGAACACAGGAGTGATGGAGTGAATAAGGCCACTGGAACACAGGAGTGATGGGAGTGATAAAGGGCCGTTATTACACAGGAGTGATGGGAGTGATAAAGGGCCATTGGAACACAGGAGTGATGGGAGTGATAAAGGCCTCTGTGCGCCTATGAAGAGATTCCATTAAATATTAGCCGTTTCCCCTACAACAGTCATTTACAGCATTAACCCCGTCTGCGCTGAACGGTAGTATATATATATACACACACCTATGCTTTACATACTGATGGTGTTGGAGCGCTCGATACGTCTTAACATGTCAAATGGCCAAAGAAGCTTCTAGAAAAGAAGGACATGAGCATTTGGATCCAAGAGTGAGACTGGACCCCCTAAACAGGGACAATTGGGAGGTATGACTGTGCCACTAATGCGACAGAGAAATAACTTTAAAGGAGTTCTCTGTAAAAGGCACCAACATAACGAGTAGCGCCGTACAACATTCCCAGCTAGCGACACTCAATAGAACTTTTGGAAAACAGGGCTCATGCTGTCCTCCATCTTCCTCCATGCTCAGCCAGCTGGGAGTGGGAGTCCAGAGGCAGAGCCCCGAGAATCAGGACGGAGAGGAGAGATTCGAAAACGGAAAGATTTCACGTCATTTACAATAATAAACATTTTTAATCTCTGTGTATTTTCCTCTAAATCCTTCTGAAATGAACCAAAGCGACCAGCGGCAAACGGCGAGTTTACAGAACGTAAGCAGAGACCCAAATGCCGGAGACGGGCTGAGATTAGGTGGATTAGAGCGTCAGCGAGACGCACAAACACAGCGTATTATTCCTACGCGCGGTTCATACCCGGGAAAAGCTTTATTTTAATTAGCCGGGAAGCACAAACACCTTGCCCTTAATGGCGCGGCTAAAGCACTTAGGGGCCACGGCCCCCAGTAAGCCGACTCCTGGGAACTCACAGGGGTAAAGTGATCTTCCAAGGGCTTTAAGAACAAGCTTTGGGTAAACAATTTACCATCTTGTGTTAATGAAAGGAGCTGTCGGAGCACTAAGTGCACAGCATGAGCCCAAACGGCGGCCCCCGGGGACAGGCAATGTCTCCACCGGGTTATTTATCACGTCGAGAGATGCAGGATGCAAACTGAAAGCAGGACAGCCGTTTATTTATACGACGCCTCCACGGGCCGCTAACCCTCCGCGCTCAGGCTCTCGGCCAATGGGAAGCAGCGGCCGGACAGAGCGTCGGCGATATAATCTCATATATAATATATATCATATATAATATGCCTTATCTGTGCGATGCCGACGATACAATGTATCCAAAACACAGGAACGCCACCAGATTGAGATATAAAAGGATCATTTTTTTTATCACAGTCGATATTATTGATTATTTTAAAGGTTAATAAAATAAATTAGTTATGTTTTTTTGTCATTTGGGGAAAAAAGAGAAATAACTGTAACTTATCTTTAGACTCAACAGGATTTTTTAAAATCACTGACCGGCCCCTGTACAATGTATAGATAAATCAGTGAGCCGGCCCCCTGTATAATGTATAGATATCAGTGAACCGGCCCCTGTTAATGTATAGATAAATCAGTGACCGGCCCCCTGTATAATGTATAGATAAAATTCAGTGGGACCGGCCCCTGTATAATGTATAGATAATCAGTGCCCGCCCCTGTATAATGTATAGATTAAATCAGGAGCCGGCCCCTGTATAAATGATATAGATAAATCAGTGAGCCGGCCCCTGTATTATGCTATAGATAACATCGTGACGGCCCCTGTATAATGTATAGATAAATCAGTGAGCCGCCCGTATAATTATAGATAAATTCAGTGAGCCGGCCCCTGCTATAATGTTATAGCATAAATCGGTGACGGCCCCTGTCAAATGTATAGATAAAATCAGTTGAGCGGCCCCTGGTTTATAATGTATAGATAAATCAGTGAGCCGGCCCTGTATAATGTATAGATAAATCAGTGACCGGCCCCCTGTATAATGTTATAGATAATTCAGTGACCGGCCCCTGTATAATGTATAAATAAATCAGTGACCGGCCCCCTGTATAATGTATAGATAAATCAGCGAGCCGGCCCGTGTCACCCAAATGCCTCTAATACCGGTCGTCATGGAAGCCTTCACTTAGTTGAGTCACCTGTATTCAAGCAGGGAGATCAACTATAACATATTGGGAGCAAAAGCACCAACTGGGACTCTTATATATGATTCCAGGGGGGGGGGGGGGGGAGTCGCTCCAGGATGTGCGACCCCCAGAATCTGCCCCTTCACCCTGAGACTGGGGCAAAAACCCTTAGAGTTCCCAGGTATGCCTGTAAGAAGCTAAAACTAGGATTCTTCGTATGAGGAAGAGACCTCCGAGGCCCGGAAGCTCCTGTAACTTTGTATCTCGTTTTCTGTGAGAACCGAAGAATTACAGGAAGAACAAAAATAATAAAATAAGAAAGACTCAGAAACCAAAAGCCGGCGTTCTGAGGAGGAACCGCGATGGAGAAGTGAAGTTATTAAAAAGACAACATCCCGAGTGCGGAGAGACTCGGCGACGCTTCACAGCGCGGCATCCCACCCACCGACGGAACCCCCACTGTATTAGCCTCTACCACCTCTGCTGGGAGGCTGTTTCACTTATCTACCACCCTCTCAGTAAAAAACTTCCCTCCGTTCCATCTCAGTCTCTGGCGTTGGATTCCGCTCTCTTGTTGTAATTTTTCTCCTCCTTTGGAATAAATTCCCTCCCGTCCTTTATTAACCCCTTTATGTATTTAGATGCATCTTCTCTCCTCTTTCTTTTCTCTCCTCCGTCTCTCTCTTCTCAGACCATTTGGCCGCTTTGAGAGCGATCCTTAGACTGAGTAGTGGAACTAAAAGTACATTGTACAGCGCCGCAGAATATGACAGCGCTATAGTGATGATGACGCAGCGTTTCTATAGACTGCAGTGTACTCTGCGCCGTACAGACGATTTTAACCGTTTACGTTCTACAGCCGAACGCGCCGCTCCGTGACCTTAAAGCTGTACTGAGATCATAAGAGCCGGAGGCACAGGCAGAGATGGTACGGGGTCTCTGAAGGGACAATAGGAGCGGGGGAGGGGGGGTTAGTATATAGGGTTGCGGACACCAAACGCGCATTGAGAAGAGCCAGCCGCGGCCCCCCCGCCGGTGTACTGAAGCCCCCTTTGTTTGGTGGGGTCGGGGGTCCGTCGCTCTTTCTTCTGTGCAGAGAGAGGCCGCCTTGTTCCTCTGAACGTCTTTCATTTTATGACAAATTGAGACTTCTGTGACTTCTGATGTTTGTGTCGGACACCTGCAGCCTGCGCTGACAGTGAGCGTACCACCCGCCGCCGCCGCCGAGCGGTACGCCAGGTCACCGCGATGGGGTCCTAACGACACCAACACAGAGTCGGTAACATCGGGGGACGCATGGGGGGGAAACCCCCGCTTTACACACAACGAGGGGCCGCCCCGGACGAGCGTGCCGGGGGGATTCTACATCAATCATTATAGGCAGGACCCTAAAGAACAACTCAATATACCTACCCCAGAGAGGGGCACTTTTGTTTTAGGGGGTGTGGTTAGAGGTGTGGTTGGGGCGGGGCTATTTGTTCAGCTGAGTGGGGTATTTATTAGAATAATGGGGTTTATATAAATTATCGGGGTCACGGATTCCGGGTTCGTGGAACATTCTTCCAATTTCTGCGTCCTTTATTTTGTGAAAATGGTCATTTTTGGAGAGCAAATTCTCATTGGCAAAGTGTTAACCCCTTAGGTTCCGCAGAGCTATAAGCTTGCAGGGGATAGGCCCGACGCTACTCGAGGATGGGGGGGCCGAGTAACGCTTAGGGGGGAGGAGACTCTGATGGGACAAGCGGCTCGGTTCTGGGGGCAGATTGTAGATTTCGATGTTTCCCTTGGCGTGGAAATTGCCATTTGTTTGATTGAAAACAAAGCGGGTCAAAGGTCACCCTGATTGCGCATGCATCAAAAGACACGATTTACAAATATATTCATCCCTCTCGTGATGAAGCGTCGCCTTAACCCTCGAGCGCCGGCCGCGTCCCGCCGCGGATCGGGGGTCTCTCAAGCAGAACGCGGGGAGGAAGGCGCGAGACCCCCGGCTCATAAATCCTATTTTATGGCGTTCAGCGGAAAGCGTTTTCTGATTAACCCCGCGGCCGCTGACTGACATTAATATGATATTATTTAAATAGCGGCGGCTTTTCTTGTTTCCGCCAAAAATGATGAATGATTCCGAGACAGCTCAATCGGCACAAAGCGAGAGGCTCCTTTAACGAGATGTGACAGCGAGAGGGAGCTGAGTGCGGGCCGGGGGCCGGTCGGGGGCCGCGGGAGCGTTCGGGGGGATGCCAGAGCTCTCATTGTTTGATTGTCTACAAGCAATCATTGATTCCAAGCGTGTCTCCCGTATACATATAACGCTCACTCACAGCGTCCGGGGGGGCCGCGGAATATTCCCCAGTGACCCCAGTCTCGGGGTAAAGACTCAGGGTTTTTGCCCCAGTCTCACGGTCTGCATCGGTCTCCCTGCCCGTCATGGGTACAGATTAGTGTATGTCGCGCATGTCACCCGGGTCTGGTACAGTAATGAATAATAAAGGTATAAATCCCCATTATATATAATATTTTCCGCGCTGATAGCCACGCCCATTATCTGTCGGTATCGCCACCGCATACCGTGGTGTTCTGGCGGAATCTGAGGAGCGGCTAAGGCGAGCCCGGTCCGCATCGAGGGGGAAATAAAATACTGGCCCCTACCTGCTTCTTACCTTCGTAACATTCCCGTCAGAATCCTGGAGCTTTTACCCAGATTCGTGTCCGTCTCCCTGAGCTGGGGAGGAATAAAATCAAGAATGAAAAGAATGCAGAAAGAAGCACCAAGGAGCCGTGAAACAGCAACTTTTTACCCAATTGGTGACTCAACTCGAATAACCTAAATTTACCTCTGTACGGAGTATAATGTATAGATAAAACAACAAGCTGCCCTGTATAATGTATAGATAAAACAACGAGCTGCCCTGTATAATGTATAGTTAAATCAGCGATCCGGCCCCTGTATAATGTATAGTTAAATCAGTGAGCCGGCCCCTACATGACGTATACTTAAGTTTGGGGAGTTATTATACGTTGTGCCTGTCCCTGCCGTGTTTAGTATTTTTAGATTGTAGGGATGTATGGATCAAACAGACCAAACGAGTTGCTCGTACCCTTTCTCTGGCTCTCTGGATCTTCTCGCGGTCCTGGCTTAAATTCTCCAAGATCGACTGCCCGACTTGCTCTGAGAAAAGAAAAACGAGAGATTTGGGATGAAATCTTCACGATCTGGGACCAGGCGTTTATACGAATATCTTACAAGTGGGGATATTGTGGGAGACAGAAGAGTGGGAATAATAGCGATGCGGCCGATAACACAGATTACATCATAAAAATGCATGAAAATGTAAAAAAATAGTAAGAATACAGCAACAGGACCCAACGAAAATAATCCCCACCCCCCACATCTTAATGATAGGGGAATTTCAAAATATTAAAAAATAATAAAAATGACAAAAATGAATAATATTAACTACCGTATTATTAATTAATTACACTTTTCAAGTTTATCTGTATTTTACCCCGACGTTCCGTCTTCCTGCAGCCTGGAAGCTAAAGGACCGACTGCCTTTAAATAGCAGGACAAAGGCCCACGATGGGTTAATCGCCTCCGCATTAAAAGGCGAGAGATGGAGATCCCACAATCATTAAAACACTTTTGCACGTTTTGAAAAACCGTTGGGAGGGGCCAACGATCCACGTCTTCTCCAGGTGGGGGCCCCGGCCATAAAGTAGGGGCATCAAAGTTTGCGACGGACCCCAAACCCCCCTCCCCCACCTTGTTAGGGGCATTTCTGGAATTTGCTCAGGTAGAATAAAATATCTTTTACAGAAGCGGCAGAGCTTGGGTCCCGAATCAGGACTGCCCAATCAACTCCAAGGCAACTGGCAGGTACTGCATCAACCGCTCTAAGCCAGAACCGAACGTGAACGGGACCTCAAACTGAAACATCAGATTTTCGTGACTTTGTGAAAATACAGAACTTGTCCCCGAAACGTTTTCAGACTATGAATAATAATAATAATAATAATACTAATACTAATAATAATACTAATAATAATAATAATACTAATACTAATAATAATAAAAGGTAATAATAATCACAATTATAACAGAACAACTGAACGGTTTCTTTAGTTTTATAAACTTTGAAAGCATTAGAAAGATAAGCAAACGAGGCAAAAACCTCCACGTGGTGCCCAAAGTTCTGGCAATAAACCTTTACTTTACTGAGAGGGTGATGGATAAGTGGAACAGCCTCCCAGCAGAAGTGGTAGAGGGTAATACAGTGAGGGTATTAAACATGCATGGGATAGACATCCGGCTCCTGAATCTAAGACGAGACCAACGACTGATTAAGGTTTGAGTCTTTACAGCAGGAGAAAAGGCGACTAGACGGGAGCCGTCGGGGGCCGAGCTGCCTGTAGGTTCTTGGTTTCTATGTAAGGGTTAAACGCAGACTGAAAAACCACAATTTATTTTTTGTAATAGTTTCTGCGTTTTCCGGATCGGAACGCAGGGAATGTCACGTTCTCCGTCCTCTGATACATTGTTCCCTCCGTCACGTCTCTCCGCGCCTCGGCCCTCCGTTTAGTTCCCATCCATTAGCGCCGCGCTGTCATTCCGTGGGATTCCGGATAAATCGCTGTCACTTTGATGAATAGCGGCTTTCTCTGCTGATTGTTGAGGACAAATAGGCGTCAACCCACAGAGGCAGGGAGCGCGTCGGGCCGAGGGTCCCGGGGCGGGCGGCTGATGTGACGGCCGGCGATCTCCCGTCACGGAGTAATTCCCACCCCACGAATTACCGCATCCCATGAAAAGCACCAATTTCCTTTTCCCGGCCCGTTCTTTGACTGCTTTGTGGTGGAGAAGATCAGGACCTGAGAGCCGGGGACTCGAGGATCATAACTGGGGAAGGAGGACTCTTTGGGCTTAATATCGGTAGCCGAACTGCTTTGTGAATAAATTTGGTGATTAACGTAGGGAGATCTCGCCGATCTTTTGATATCGTGGCGGTTTATAAATTTATACATTTCTCCGAAATGTAACTGAGAAGAGTTAATAGTCATGTGACACAAAAACAGGCACTGATAGGTTGTTGCCATACAAGCAGAAAAAGCATCAGGTTTACTTAAAGGGGATCAGCAAATTTCAAACGGTGAAAATGAGATGAAATAATAAATTTCCTGCTGTAACGACTCAAACCTTAATCAGTCGTTGGTCTCGTCTTAGATTCAGGAGCCGGATGTCTATCCCATGCATGTTTAATCCCCTCACTGTATTACCCTCTACCACCTCTGCTGGGATGCCGTTCAACTTATCTACCACCCTCGTGTATATTAAAAGTTACAAGTTACTAAATGTTGATACTGACTTTATGAAAGTTATGAATAAAACTAAGGAAATGTTCTTCTCAAAGAAAAAACATAATTCCCTTTTGCTTCTTATGGAAGAAAACAATCATTTCTTAAACCCAAGCGTTTCGGGCTGACAGTGCACCTCCCTGGCACCAAAACAGTTAAATTTGAAGAGAATTTTCCTATGTTTGTATTATAGAGAGAAAATAGTAAAAAAAGATCACTTTAGGTCGCAGAGAAAGAGATTAAAGGTTAGAAAAGAAGAAAAAGACGCGAGGAGGAGAGAACGTTTTGCTGAAGTGGATGTAACGGGACGCGGTGATGTCATAGTTTGCTCTTGGGGTGATGACCTCGAAATGTGAACGCCGTAGCCCCTGCACCGCGGAAGGGCTGGAGAAGACTGAACTCTCCGACTCTGCACAAAAGCCACGGCGGGGTGAACGGCTCCGCAGCCTAGAAGCCGGCTCGGTGCAACTCTTTGTTTGAATACAGATTAGGGGCGGCTAATCGCGGCATACTCATCAGGCCCCTCGCCGGAGAACGCTGTATTATTCATGGCGTCTGCCCCGACCCCGGCGCGCTCCTGTTCTGACAAATCACGGCTGATTAAGACAAATCTTTATTAGTTAGCCAGTCAACTTCCCCATTTATCATTCACAAACCTCATTCTCCCCTCTTTTTTTGGGGAGGGGGGCTCCTTTCTGTACACTGAGCTTGTTACGCATAATAAGTGGCGAGCGAAACGCGCCGGTCCGTGATACGCGATAAAACGGAGATTTAATAGGGATAAATTACAAGCGGGGGCAAAGTAAACGCGGCAATTAAATTATCCGGGGAGAGGACGAGAGGGAAAGATTTCTAAAGGGCAGCGCTTTTGATTGTAAATATAATTCCGCACCTCCGTTTAATGCATAAAACACCGGGAATTCCTCTGGGGAGGAAATATAAATACACTTAAAAATGATGTTTATTAAGAGGAGTTGGTATAGATAAATTTACCACAGAGTCCAGC
This sequence comes from Spea multiplicata, assembly GCA_009364415.1. Classification (NCBI taxonomy): domain Eukaryota; kingdom Metazoa; phylum Chordata; class Amphibia; order Anura; family Pelobatidae; genus Spea; species Spea multiplicata. The sequence continues at coordinate 29,983 of VKOC01015581.1, read as the reverse complement.
TCCATCTTCATTAATGCCATTTAATATATATATAATTATAACAATATATACATATATACAACAATAATATATTAACAATAGAACACTATAACAATATCTATAACAAAAAATATATATATAAATATATTATATTTTATTCTGTATCAGGATTTATCTTTGTCATTTAAGAAAATTTAACATACATATAAAGGCGACTTTTTTTTTTATTATTATTTTTATTTCATTATTTTTTTAATTTTTCAGTTGATTTGGTTAAAAATGGACTAGATTTCCCCAAGAAAGCAGAGATTGGTGGCATAAAAAAATGAAATAAAATGTTATTATTCAAATAACTTGTTTCCTGCTCTAATGTCCCCCTATCTTTGGCGCCTAAGATTCTGAGGAAAAAAAGGTGGGCAGGTGTTTGAGACGCAAAGAGGGACTAAACAGGGACTCTGGCTGAGGATACGGTGGTTATTGGACCTACAGGCCCTGCGCTATTCTCCCTGCAGGTCATTGCAGCCACAGATCTCGTTCTCAAACAATCCTCGTAACCTGATGTATGATGTCATCACGACTGCACGGCGTCTTTACACTACGGACTATAAATTATAACACGCATGGGATAGACATACGGCTCCTGAATCTAAGACGAGACCAACGACTGATTAAGGTTTGAGTCGTCACAGCAAGAGAAACGGGCGACTAGACGGGGGCCGCCGGGGGCCGATCTGCCGGCAGGTCCTGGAACCGCGGCAGCAGAAAAGGTTTTTTGCAGTTAGAACCCTAAAGATACAGAATCCGCTACCTACGGAGATATTGCCGTCTCGTACACTGTAACGTAGAAAGAGCTGGATGTGAATATATATTTATTTGTATTTTGTTTTTTCTCCCCATTTAGAGCAATTTTTTTGACATTTTTTTTCCATCCTCGTCATTGAATTCGGGGTCAGGGATTCCTAATAATGGATCCCCCCCCCCAAACCTACGAAAGGACGGGAAGAAAGTCTGAAGTCCGCTCGCTCTCCTAAAGTTTAACGCTAGAATTCTTAAGCGCTTCTACTTACCCCAAAATCTCCTCCATGAAACGATATATTTTTTTTTTTCAAACCGGCATTGGTTGCCGCGGTAATTCCCAGTTTAAAACAGTTAAGGAAACATAATGACTCCGGGTGCGTTTGATTAAAGCGTTTACGGTTCTAATCACAATCTGACAGTCAGATCAAAGAAGTTCACTTAAATCTCCCTTCTAATTGCTTTTCAAATGCCGCACTTCGGGCCTGTCTCTCTATCGCTTTTATTTCTTTCTCTTCTTTTCAACCCAAATTCTGCTTAAGGAAGATCTAACGCGTCTTAACAGTTCATTATCCAATAAAACTATTCAAAGCTTTAAGGTAATCTACACAATTAGCCGAGACCTCGGGGAGTCCGTCGCTAGTCTTTATTACAGGGCTTCATATTAAAACACCTTAATTATATTTGTCGAAGGGATTTCATTAAAGAAAATCACCATCGAAATTTCAATATTTTGGCCGTTTCTTCCAGAAACATCATTTTTATTTCTTGCACCTCGCGGCAAAGTGCTAATTTTTTTTTCCCCGCATCGCTCGCCTGGGTTAGGTTCCTAATGTCTGCCGTTAATTGCGTGTAATTACCTGATAATTAAACTCGCCTCGTTGGAGCGGCACGCGCACGCACTAAATATTTATCTCGGCTGCCGGGGAAAACGTCAATCACATTCACGCAAATTCTAAACATTCTACGCAATCCGTTTGCAATTTTTTTTGCCAAGTTTTACATAGAATATGCAGTTTTTTGAGAAAATAAAAAAGATTTACAGTATTTACAAATATTTATACCTATATAATTATATGATATATTATAAATAACACACACTTATATTTACTATATATATATATTTATCATATTTATTTATAATATATATATATATACACACACTTATATTTAATCTATATATATTATTACTCATATTATTTAATATATATATATATACACAAACACACACTTATATTATCATAATATATATATATATATGTTACGCATATTTTATTTATTTTTATATATTACTCATATCTACTTAGATTATTATACTTTATTACATTATTAGCATATTATTATAATAATATATATATATATATATATATAATTATATATATATATATACACACATGTAATTATATTTACTTTTATATTTACATACATATATATTTTTTTTCTTTTTCATGAAAAATCTCCTAAATTACAAAACATTCACTATGCTCTTTAGAAGATATTCTTATGTTTAGTGTGGGGGGAAAAAACACAAACTATTTATTTTTATTATTATTATTAAAAAGTGAGGATTGCCCCGTCTGGATAAACCTGGACGCGGCGAGGTGGGTATAGTCATACGCGATGGCCATGGCCAAGGTGGAGGTATGAAAGGTGGCGCGCATGCAGCTCTCCCCGGGCTCTGTGCTGCGCGGTGATTGGTCAGCGCCAGGAGTCCCAGCCGTGGGGGTTTGCTGGGCTGGTTACCAGCCTCCTGGCTCCTCAAGGGTTGGGTTTGTGATATCTGGATATTTCCTGCTATTGAAGACAGCGTTGATGACGTTATCAGCTGTTTTTGGTGTTGAAGGATTGGCTGAATTCTGGTAACATTTTTTTTGGTCTTCAGCCCCAAAATCACGTTCCTATAAGGTTGTTGCGTATACCCTACTTCTCTTGAAAGACCTCGTCAGAAGTCCTCTCACCACTATCCCCGGCACCTATCGTCAGGACAGGCCGATGGAACGGTTTCTTCTTGACCACAGAACCTTCTTCCAGATCCCATCTCAGCCACGGTCCTGGTTGGTCGCTTAGATGTGGAAGAGCGTCTTGACCTTGGCATCGAGCGTCTTGACCTTGGCATCGAGCGTCCACCACGGCACTTCTTTCACTTCTCATCTAAGAACATTTTCAACGACAGATGCTCTGCCCCGCCGGTTAATTGCACGTGGCCTGCGTCTGCTTCCAGGCTGTCCAATGTGGCCCTAATTATGACTCTTGGTAATATAACACTTCTCACTTGTAATTTCCCGGGGGGACAGTACAGTTCTAGAGTCAAGGGAAATAAATCCTAAATGGCTTGTTTGATTAAAATATAGTTTTGAAAAAAGGAAAATAAAACATACAATAGAAGCCTATAAGGGGAAAAAAATTTCAATTAGCTGAAATAATTTGATTGTTAGTTTTTTTATTTGAAATAATAAAATGTGTCACCTGGTGCTGGGAGGTAATTATGAAATGCCTCGGAATAACGGCTTTATTCTTTACGACGGGACAAATATTTTCTACAGAATTTATTTTTATATAATAACAATTTATTGGCACCTTAAAAAAAACCATGTCGGCATTATGAGCGGCGGGTGTGCCGTCTGCGGATTAAGAAGTGTTTCAAACACCCCACAGCTTTGTTTATGAGACGTGGGGGGTTTGTGTGGGGGGGCTCCTAATATAGGAACCCAAAGTGTATATTTAATTCTTAATTATTTATGGATGCGTGGTGTCTTTACTAATCACACGCAAGCAAGGACGTTCGAGCCCCCATCCTACGTATTATTCGATTAATCAAATTCCCTTCAAAAAAGGGAAAAAATTTAGCAAGTTAGAAATTCAGCAAAACTCAAAAGTATTCCATGGTTACAATAAATAAATAAAAATAAAGAAAAATCATTTTTAATTAGTAGAAATTAATTTGAAATTTATTAACTAATTAATGCATATATTATTTGTACATAAAAAAAGTACTATTGACAGATCAGGAAACACGGTCCACAGAGGGACTGGTCGTCGTAAGTAGGGACAATTGGGAGGGATGGCCTCGTAAATCTTTCTCCTAAATCAGGGAAATTTGGATTTTCGCACTAAACGTGCCGAAACCCTTATGAAGTTTCCGATAACATAAATGGCGGCTGCGGCTTCTCTGTTTCGCCGGGGAGCGGCGAGAGGTCTTACAGCGAATCATCGTCGTATTTGTTAAGCATTATTTTTTCATCGGCTCGAATCCCAGGGGCCCTCGATGTTTAAAGAGCTCCCTCCCCGGCTAAGCTTTGCACTAATATCGATCCTCTCCGACCGGCACATTCCGAGAGGCGTTCTTCGATTACCAGCTCGGCTGTTCGGAGAGTCTCGAGGCCGCCGTCTGACCCCGTCGGTAAACAGCCGGTCGCCGGGAGACTTTCCCTTGGCAAACATCTCCTTGGAATCTCTTGTCTGATTACCGCTCGCCAAATAAAGAACTTAATTCCTAAATTAAACAGTGAGTGTACTCGGTGAAAATTAACTCAACCAACACTCGGCTGGAGTATTTATTTTTATGAATTTATCCGGAAATTAAAAAAAAAAAAATATTAAAAAAAACTATAATAATTCTTTGCATCATTTTTGTCCACTACCAACCGTATACAGATTAAAATAATCAATATAAATGTATTAGAAACCCCCATTATGTGTGTATCATGGGGGGCAGCCATCTTAACTCAGGATCTGCATGATTATTCCTCCCCATCACGTTATCTCTCCCCTGTTAAGTTGCTGATTGGTTCAGGCAGCCTTTGTAAGGTTGGAGGGAGGAGATGGGAGAGAACTTCAGGATCCGCCATAAAAGTTTCAGCGCCGCCGAAATAAAATATTTATTTCTAATGAATTACTATAAAACAAAATCTTTTACTTTTGACCTAAATATTTCATGGTAGACAACTTACTGCCCCATGTATGGGTCAAAAATCAAAAGTGCTTTTAGTGACTTATCCCTGTAAAATAAAAAGAAGAAATCCAGTATTTTTAGCCTATTTTCCCCAGAATTTGCTATTTCCGGTTAAAAGACGTGGCTAGCCTCGTGACCCGGCGCCGAAAGAGTTAAAAGTCAGCTCGGAAAGGTAGGTCGGCAAATCTTTATTTTTTTGGGGGGGGGGGGGGCTCGGTCGGTTGGACGGGTGTTAAACTAATCGAATGTAAATCGAAGGTAGGAAGCGGCTCGGTGGAGACATCTGAAACGGGAGGAATGTATTAGGAAGGGAAGTGCCGGCCATGATTAAGAAGATGAAAGCCAAACCGAGCCGCTCTATGATAGAACATCCAAGAGAAATGTCTCATTTCAGCCGAGACAGCCTATTACAGGTAATATTAACATATTATCAATTATTTAAAACCCCTCGATGGCTGCAGAAGGTATTTTATTTTAATTAGCGGCAGCAGCTGTCCTTAATTTTCCAGGTGAGGGTGTCGGGGCAGGAGAATCTCCTCGGAGTAACAAACGCATTTCCATAATCCCATTCTCATCCGGACTTTTCTCTCTGTTTAGTAGAAACGCTTTCTGTGTTTCGTTCGGCGCGAGCTCTTAAAAAATACATTATAACAGATCAGAATTATAACATTATATATATATATACATTATAACATTATATATATACATTACAACAGATCAGAATTATAACATTATATATATATACATTATAACAGATCCGAATTATAACATTATATATATATTATAAGAATTATATATAATATACATTATAACAGATCAGAATTATAACATTATATATATATAATATATATTATAACAGATCGAATTATAACATTATATATATACATTATAACAGATCCGAATTATAACATTATATATATACATTCAACTCCAAGGTGCCATTTTCTATACTGAGCACCAAGATATGACATCATATCCCGCGGATTGTGGAGGCTGCGCCAGAGACACAGTGCTCCATAGTGTATACGGGCCAATCACAAGAGAGATCTCTGGCCCCGGAGCAGTAGAGCGCCAGGGAGCCCGGTCACCCAATAGGGCCCTGCTGACTTTGACTGGAACTACCATCCCAGTCCAGAATATGCCACTGGGCACAGAAGTAGAAGAGGGTCCTGCTCTTGTGAGCTGACAATCTATTAGATTGTACCTCTTCTCTAACTCTGCCCAGCTAGAGATCCATACGGGTAGTTTGGGGGGTATTTAGGAACTTGTCTGCCCGAATAACATTAGTTATACAATATACAAGAGCCCTGAGATGGTACATATTGCTCAGCACCATATGGATGGAAGCCACGTGGACTGCATGTGCCTTCAGAGCCGGGTCTACGAGAGACATGGCCGGCACGAGATGATGAGACCGGTCCGTGGAGAGGACAGCAGGCTCGAGTTCACCAGACGGAATGAAGAAAAGGAATGAGAGGACGACTGGCCAGTTTTGGAAATGAATGAATGTTTGGTGGTTGGTGTAGCCTCCGGTTCACTCACCTATACTTCCCGCGGCGCAGCGACTGGTCTTATTATTACATCGTTACATTTCTATAACGCATGCGGATTCCGGAGCTCTTTATAGAGAATGAATCTTAAATCAAGAGATTTCATGAGAAAACACCGGAACATCACGTACAACACTGAAAGGCTTCAGAAAATCTGGTTACGTTACAGTAATCGTATTTATCTTACAGTGAAGGTGAGTCCGATCCGACCCGGTGACGGAATTTAAGGGACGGAATATATACGAAAAAGATTATTTCTAGAGAAAAGGCTTACGGCGGTGATCCGAAGATCCGATGCATTCCTTCAAATCCGCAGAGAAACGGTTCAGGGGAAAAAGAGAATCGGTTCAGGGGAAAAACAAATCAATGTTCCCGACCGTTCTCCGCAATCACCAGACCTCAAAGTCAACACAGCGGCCGCGCTCTGAACTCCAGAAGACAGTCTGAGAATAAATAGCAACGACTCGAAACGAGTCGGGTAAATTCTCCTCGGAGGAACGGGCAGAAATCTCCACGGGGACACATTAAAGATCAGCGGCAACCAACCCGAAACTCTGACGCCAAGCCATAGATAACATACATGCCGGGGTTACTGCCGGTCACCATCTGCCGACAACGAGGGGGGGGAATCCGGTATAAAATAAAAAATGAATTCATATAAATTTTGATGCACCTGGCGCAGGGGATTGGTAACTCATATAATTTCATATAATTTGATAAGATTGCCGAGTATATTGCCTCTGACTAGTAACTTTCCCATTTGACTAGTAACTATTCTCCGCTGGATCATAACTTTTCTCTTTTGACTAGTAACTATTCTCGCTGGCTAGTAACTTTTCTCTTTTGACTAGTAACTATTCTCCGCTGGCTAGTAACTTTTCTCTTTTGACTAGTAACTATTCTCTGCTGGCTAGTAACTTTTCTCTTTTGATAAGTAACTATTTCCAGCGGCTGGTAATGTTTCCACTCGGACCAGTAACTGTTTCCGCCGGCATTTAATCATGAATGTCCACAAACACTCGATGGCTCCGCGAGACGTATCGTGCCATCTCGTGCGGTAGCCCACCTAGCCCATTCAGCCAAAGCTCCCTCATCTCGTCGAGCGGAGGATCCGTCCGGCAGATCGGATCAGAAGACGGGAGGAGGATGGAGCGCGGCTGAGGGCCGATACGGGTCAGACAGACGGCGCGGTTACATAACCGCCGAAAAACAGGAGACCTGACGTCTCAAGTGCCTTGTTGTCAAGTTGCAAGGAATTGATTGCAGCCACTCCAGCCGCCAGCGTCATCCGTGGGAAGCTACTGAGGGTCACTTGTAGGATTAAAAAAAAAAAATACCGAGCCAATTAGCAGCCTAATAACAAGAACGGGAGAATAATGTTTGCCTCTCGCTTATGCTTTTCCCGAATAAATAAAATAATTTTTTAAACAATTTTTTATTGCAACTTTCTTAATTTCTTCTTCTTTTGGGCAAAGCCGCGGGGAAGCGGTGCCACCGACACAGCGATTTCTCTGTTTTTAATTCAAATTAGCGGTAGATCCCCCTCGGTGATCTCAGCCCCTCGTGTCCCCGGGATAAACGTTGCCCACCCCTGCGGAATCTGCATGTGGGGATGAGGCAGGCAGGCGGCGGGCGGGCGGCAGGCAGGCAGGCGACATCGCTCCTCGGCAACAGCTACATTGTATTCTGTTTTTTGGGATGTATCACCAGGACCTTTAATGCCCGGATGAGGTTTGTGGGGTTCATCTCCACCGACTCTCACCCCTAATTCGTGGCTCCCCGGTGCAGCCAGCTCCGCTCCCACACAGCGCCGGAGGACTTGCCGGTCACCATATCTGCTATCGTCCTGCGTATGTTACTTATATAGAGCCCAAGTGTCCTGTTTTACGCGAGTCGCCCCGCTTTGAAGGGCAGAGGTGATTAAGGGCCATTTACCTCTCCCCTTGTCACCGGCTACGTGCTTTTGCATCGTGTGACATATTGAACGTGAATGTCACACAATGACATCATATTCCGGCGTTCTGCTTCAATCCACTGACATGTGATTGGCTGCAAAAAATATTAGTTGGATGATTGTAGGGAAATTCTTGGTTTAGCTGCTCAAGGAATCTCCAGTTCCAGTAACTTATTCCCAACGAGAAAGTCTGAGCCGGACCTTCAAACTCTTAAAGGAACCCAGAACCTGTTTAGTGGAACAGCAGCTTTAATAAGTGAATAAGTGAAGACAAAAATGTTTTTTTTAATTAACCCTTTATTTTCTGATAACCCCCCCCCCGCCGCCGCCATTCTCCACCGATCTGCATCACCGCGCGTTACAAGGAAAAAAAAAACAAATAATGGTTAAAACACAGAGAATTCTTTAAGTTCTCGTGAAGATAAATCTAACCAAAAAAAAAAAAAGGAAAAATTCAGCCAATTCACTCGGTTTCGAATAAAAATTGTCCGCTCCACGGAGCCGAATCTAATACCCGGCGAATTCCCCGGAGGAGCCGGCGACTCGATGCCACGGCAGCTGCTTTCTGTTCGGAATACGCAGAGATTTTTATTTACAACAACGTTACCGGCGCTTACATGATCCGGAAATCTGATCCGGAATCATTACTGGCCATCTGCTCGATCAGCGCGATCCCCGCTGGGTTAACCCCTTCGCTCCCTGACTCCTGCTTAGACGCTGCTATCCATTAGGGCCGGCATCGGCTCGTCTCGCGGGAAAAGCCTGCTTTTCATTCCCTCCTAGAGTCGCCTCGTTAGAGGAATTTCCAATCCTCCATGTGTTTCAAATCCCCCAAGTGCGTTTAATTGCGGTTTTACTCGCTGTTGCCATACATCACAATAGCAGCTCTTTTGTTAGACAAATGATTATTGGATCAGCGGGGGCATTAAACTATTGCCCTGGAAACACTTTTCCTTTAGGATGCCCCCCCCCTCCCCCAGGCCTGGATTTCTTCACTCATGAAGATTTCTTTTATTAAACTCTCCTAACCGCACGAGACCTCTTGTTGATCCTCGCAGTAAATCTCCAGCCGGCACCCAGATAATATTTATTGCCTTCATATCCATGGAAACTTCGCATCGTTAACCGAATCCCCGGTCACAAGAGAATCAAGCGCCATCGCCGCTAAAAAAAAAAAAGTTTAAGTGCGAAGGAATAGAAAGTTCTGCGCGTTACGGGATCTTTTACAACTTACACGGCCGCTCAAAAGTTTGGGGTCACTCGGCTGTTTCCATGGAAAACGAGGACATTTCTGGCCGTAACATCATTACAAAAGGATTTCTAACCATCATGTGATGGGAGTGATAAAGGGCCATTGGGACACAGGAGTGATGGGAGTGATAAAGGGCCATTGGGACACGGAGTGATGGGAGTGAAAAGGGCATGGAACCGGGTGATGGGGTGATAAAGGGCCATGGACACAGGAGTGATGGAGGAAGGGCCATTGGAACACAGAGTGATGGGGTGATAAAGCCATGGGACACAGAGTGATGGGATGATAAAGGGCCATTGGAACACAGGAGTGATGGGAGTGATAAAGGGCCATTGGAACCCAGGAGTGATGGGAGTGATAAAGGGCCATTGGGACACAGGAGTGATGGGAGTGATAAAGGCCTCTGTGCGCCTATGAAGAGATTCCATTAAAAATCAGCCATTTCCAGCTACAACAGTCATTTACATTAACCCCGTCTACGCTGGATTTCTCACCCATTTCATGTTATTTTAATGGACAAAATAGTTTTTTCTTTCAAAAACAGGGAAATATCTAAGTGACCCCAAACCGTCACGTTTAATATCTCCGGCAGATACCGTAGCGCACAAAGTACAATATAATGTAAGTGTTTTGCAAGTAGTGCAGGAATCGGGGAACAAGGCGTCCGTTATACTCTACATTATATATCATTAAGCGCAGACAGGGACCTTGTGTTTCAAATTAAACCAAAATCTCTTAAAAACAGATATCTATTTACATGGAAGCCGGCATCTTGCGCATGTTTATCACCGCAGACGTCGCAGGCATCTGCCTCAGAAAGCCTACTTGAGTTCCAAAATACCTGGAAGCTCCTAGGACCTGAACCCCCCACCCCCACTTTACACCGCTGCCCCATTTTGTCATTGAAAGAGTCAGAAAGCCCCCTGAACGGTAACTCCAGGGACGTGTGCCGGACACTGACAGAGGGGAAATGGCACGGGGGCTCTGCCCTGGTCTGGTGGGCATCACCAGCTCACGCCGCCTGCCAGCAGAAATCACCGGGGGTAATGAAGGCCGTGGAGGAAGCCCACCTTCTCGGCGCTCGCTGAAGGGTTTGTGACCCTCGTTAATTAATGCGCTGTAATCACTTTAAAAGTTAGAGAATCGCGATCCGTGAAGCCGAGGGGATCAGCGAGGCCGTCTGCCGGCGACGACTTCCTCAGAGGCCCTCTCTGACGGACGGCGGATCACGGAGTTACAAATCTCACGTAAACTAAGCTACAGCGACCATAAGACGCCATCTTTTTTCTTTCCCAAATCCCACCTGATTGATGGAGATAAAAAAAAAAAAAAATCACAATTTTTACCAAAAATCTCTGAAATCCGCCTTGGTTTTGCCCTGGGATATACATTATATTATATAGAATATTAATATGTATCGGTACAGATGGCGTGGCGCTGCCGGGGGGGGCTGACTGCGTCGTTGGTCCAAACTCTAATCAGAAAAGGAATATAGTTTTGCATGAATATTTCAGGGGCTTACGATGAGGAGCGGCATTAATGTTTCATTTATCACCTCTGTCACGGAGGGTTAGGCTTCAAAAGGGGAGCGTGGCAGGCGTGGGGGGCGCATCTGGGGTAGATAACAATATTCTGCCTGAAAAACATTATAATCCGATAAATCTGGGCTTCCTGGATACTCCGCGGCTTCCATTAATATTCGCCTTGGTTGTTTCGGGTCCCTGGTAATATCCTAATCATTAATTAGCGCGAAGAACGTTTCCAAACCCCCAACTCGATTAATAACCGGGGAGCAGGAGAGGGGAAAGAGGGTCCTGGATTGAACAGAAGGACCCCTTCAGAGCCCATGTGCTCTTACTTTTCGCCCGTTGGCTTCTGTTCTGTTGCTTAGCAACCTGATCTTGTTACATTGTATCACTCCGCAAACCAAAGCGCAACAAAATATACGGGGGAACCGACTGACATCGGACCCTCGGGCACGCAATGCCCCGACTTTAATTCTCTGCTCTTCACTCCCAGTTCGTATTCTGCCCTCTCTTATACATCACACCCTCTATTTGCCCCACTAACCCTCTTTAGCGTTTTCTGGACCCCTCGTCATATTCAGTCCCACCAAGAGACGGGGGCTGCGACAGGTGGGTTGAAGTATAGGAAGGCATTCAAAAAAAATGCAGAAAGTGAATTAAAGCGCGGAAAAGTTAATCGGCTTAATTACCGAAGAGTCCAGGTGGCAACCAGGTACATCCCGACGGCTAATGCGAAAGGTGGAAGGTGGATCTATCACCAACATAATTGGACCCCCCCACACAAATTATTCATTCCTCCTAACAGTCCCGTTTCTTGGGGACAGTCTGGAATTTCACCACGTTCTCCCTGCCAATCACGGGCTGGTTGGGGAGATCAGAGGATCTCTTGATTGGCCTAGGCAGCCGTAATGCTGATGAAGGTCTGTGCTGTTGGTAAGATGGGTGGGCAGTCCTCCTGTCACCCCCAGTGGACTTAACCTACTGGGAGTATTGAGAGTTATTCGTAGGAAGAGGAAGGGATATCTAATAATACGACAAACAGCAGACAAGGATAACATTGTATCTGGACAGTGGGAGAACGTCCCTCAAAAAAGTGCCCCTTAACCCTTCTGTGCCAGGGCCGAGGGCAACTGCCATCCATCACTTTGTTGTCAATCATAAATAGGACCTCTTTTGCCAAAGTGTGGCTTAAAAGCATTTACATAAATTTAAAGAGACTTTTAAAAGATTTATTGCCGCGCGGAATGCAGACGTGAAGCGAGGAGGCCGGCAGAAACCTTTACGGGGCTATTAAAATACACTCGGCTAATTGACCTGCGTTGTTTGAGTTGAATACTTCTCTGTATTGTCACTTAGGTTGGGGAAACCGCCGAGTTACCCTCTGGCACAAAACGGCATTTCGAATGAAAACCCTCCATTTACGCGCATTCCTGTGGGTTCGGCCGAGACAAGAACCTCTCTTCACGCCGATGTACGCCGTAGCCACGATTTCCCCCCCCGGTTACTTAGCATCTGTCATGGGTCATCCGGAGCCTCCTCCATCATAAGCGAAAACTCTTGCCCAGGGCACAATTCGCGTCTCTCTAATACAAATTCATGGAGTGTACCGCGCCGGAGCATATGCTTGTGTCTGTATTTATCCGGAACGCTAATGGGGAAGCTAAAGCTTCGGACGGATGAACTGTTATTCCGGACGGAGACGACCAGACCTAAATATATACAAAAACTTCATTTTCGGTAATAAGTAAATAAACCGAAACAAATGTGGTTTATCGCTTAACTGCATAAAAAAAAAAAAAAAATTACTTGAGCGACACTCCCAAAATTAAAGAAAAAAAGAAATAAAAATATTTGTGAGAAAATAAAAATTACAGCTTTATAGAACTAATATTACTAAATAATAATATTATACTACTAATAATAAAAATAGTATTAATAATAATACTAATGAAATATGATTATATAAATATAAATAATAATAATACCAATTAAAATATTCATAATAATAATAATAATAATTCTACTTTAAAATGATGAAAAATCAAATAAAAATGGAAAACTAAATAAAAATCAATGTCATGGCTGCATCTGCTGGGTCGGCCCAGAAACTCGTTGGCAGAGACACATTGTTGCTGGAAGCAGATCGTAGAGAAGATTAAGATGGGGGTGACATCGGCAGGTGCCCCGACCCCCATGCTTGGGGTCACCTCATTACATAAAATAAGTCCGCGGTAATCCAGAGCAGATACTGAAATGTGCAGCTTTTCAAGTCAACCATAAAATCTAATTCAGAGTGAAAAGGTCCAATGGGGGATTGAAACCCAGCATTTCTAATTACGAGTAATACTGCCTCCCTGACGCACTATAAAGAAGCAAAGTTTTTGCAAGTGGGAAAAAGTTAGGTTTTGAACAAATACGTGTAATATGAAAACAGGCAAATCACCGGCGAGAGAAGGTGGGGCAATTATCAAGACCCCCCCCGCTATATGTTGCATAAAAAAAAAATATATACAATATATATTTTTTTTAAACCAATCTCATAACAAATTGAAGTGTGAGTGGCTGTTAAACGTACTCCGAGTGAATTATACTAAAAGTGGACACAATAGCTTGAGTGAAACTGTCAAAATATACCGGGGGAGAGACTTCAGTCAAATATATGGCGGGCGGTAATAAATGAGGCGGGAGAGGAGGCGGAAACGAGTCGGGATTTCACGTGGCGAAGTCTGAGAAGAAGATCAGCTACACAGCCCAGCCTCGCGGTCCTCTAGAACAGGAGAAGATGAATCGAGAGGCAGAAGAAAGCTGATGATTGAGACGCGCCATACAGGGTCTCTTCTCTGCGTGCCGCCCTCACCTTACTTCTGAAATCATGACCCAAGTGTTGTGGTAAAGAGGAACGGGAAAAGAAAAGGAAAAGACTGCCAGAAGGTGCCGAGTCCTCGTCGAGAGAACTTTCGCGGAGACGGCAAAGTCAAATTTCTTGTTTGGGAAAATCTCCTGGAGAAGACTTTCTAAAGAACAGGAAAATTACATAAAACCGTACATGCGCATATCTAGAACAATCTAGACGAGAAACATAGCTCTGTGGAACTCATACCTAGTAACAGTCCGGCGAGAACCAATTCATGGTGGAGGCCACTCTATGGGAAACCAGTATGGTGGTTTGGGAGAAGTGGCGATGCTTGGGCCTGTAGGTTGGAGCTTTCAGATCAACTTCATGGGTTCTGAGACATAAAGACTATAGAAGAATGGCCGGGTCTTTAAGAATTTTGAGCAACGTAAGGTGAAGAATGGGCCGGTCAAACTGCAAAGGGTTTGGGGGGAAAATCCTCGAGTTTGATCAAAAGAAGGAAAAGAGAGGTCTGAGAGCAAAGTCGGACATCCTGAAAACAGAAGAACGGTCCTTCTGAAGAAAGAGCCGAGAGCCTTGGGGAACAGTAGGATAAGGTGGTCCACATCTGCATCTGGACCCGAGTCAGACCCGAGTCTGGAGCATCCGAAATTCAAAGAATAATTTAGGAAAGTTTTTAAAAAATGTTATTTTTAAGATATGTTATTATGTTTTAGATATCCAATCTTAGCTAAATGCATTAAATTAATAAAAAATCACATCCAATCATTAAAGTAATCATTGCTATAAATCCTAAACAGGCCCGGAGTGGCCTCGGTGGGCCGGTGAACGAGCCGCCTATGCACTATTAATGTAGGGTCACCTGCCAGATACACGTGCCGGCACGCTGAGTGCATGTCACCGAATTGGCGGCTGTCCTTAAAGCGCCGGGGCTAATTTTATTCCTCGCGTTGCAAATTGTGCTGGGGTTGGTCGAGGCCGCGGCTATTAAATCCCCCCAAATAGTTGTTGACTGGGACACAGTTGAGAGTCACTAGAAGAATACTATAAACACGCCACAGCGTCTGAATACCAGGCATTCTAGGGCAAAATTACCACCTCGTTTTTGGCCAAAAAGGAAAAATGACACCACAAAAATCTGTTTGCATCACCCAAGCACCTGAAAGAAGAACCTATAATTTTGGGAAATTGAAGGGAAAAAAAAAAGGCACTTTGAGCGTCTCTCGAGGTGGAAATAGCTTCCTTGTGATATTTTTGTTCCTCTTCTGAGTTATAATATATACACAAGGGCAACAGAACAAACTGCTGTGGTTTCTGAGGGCAGCATTTAATGCGACGAAGCCACCGCGCGCTACAGACAAAGCGCTGGAGCCGACTCCACGGCGGTAAACCCAAAGCCGTCGACCGCATCCTCTCTTTCTCCAGTTTCGGGGTGGCTTTTTCACAACAACGAAAAAAAAAAAAGCATCAACACTAAAAGCTAAAGTGTTTAGCAAACGTTTCGAAAACCATAATTCTGGGAGCTCAAATAACAAAACGTTTGGATTATTATTATTGTGTTTACGGCTTTTCTCGAGTCTTGCGCCGGTTTAAACATATGAAAAAAATACCATGAAGCGTTAGGTGAGGCTCTCGTGGCCCTTCCTACACGTCCGGTTAACTCATTAAACTCATTATCCGGTCTAAAAAGTAAAACGTGAACATTCTTAATAAATAAATAAACATTTTCTTAAAAAACTTTATTTGAAGGAGGCCGGTTCTAGTAAAGTCTATGAGGCCGATATCAGGGCTGTGACATCATCAGGACTTCTTTAAAGTAAACAGATTTGGGTTTTGTAGCCAAAAAAATAAAATAAACCTGAGTCCTAGAACATCAAGAACAGGCCAACGTAGGACTTTCCGGACAAGACGAGCGCTAACACGAGACCCCGCGATGCTTCCCAGGCGGGTCAAAGAGCTTATTATCCATTTTCACTGCGAGTCGTCGTTCAGAGAGTCCGGTTGTTATCGGATATGGAAGAACTCGGCTCGTTAGTGCAAGAAGGGATCAGCAGCACCCAAAAAATCCCCAATCCTCCCGTATGTTTCTCCTGCGCGGGGAAGGAGAGAGGTCAGTCCTAGGATCCCGGGTCACTCGTTCTGCTTTAAGGCCGAATCGCCGAACTAAACTATGAGCCACTGAGAGGTTTACTTCAAGCGAGAAACATCAAAATTAATGTGAAAACGGCACTTCTGTCAAGGGGGGGGGTCATGGATTTAGACCGCGGCCACGGCTCCCATACCTCTGCCCGGCGGACCACGGCCACGGCTCCCGATACCTCTGCCCGGCAGACCATGGCCACGGCTCCCGATACCTCTGCCCGGCGGACCACGGCCACGGCTCCCGAAACCTCTGCCCGGCGGACCACGGCCACTGATGTCTCAGCCCGGTAACGTCTACAAAGTCCCAGAGATGACTGACCCCGCAGCTACCTATCTCTTCTATACATTAAATAAGCCCATATAACGCTGTTTTCTAAACAAAGTAACCAATTAATACGTATTACAAACCAATCGTGTGTTTACAGCATGGCAGCAGCTCTCTCAACTGCCTGTGATTATTCCTCCCCATTAAGTGATCTCTCTCTCCTATCGTTAAGTTGCTGATTGTAAGGATCGGGGGGCGAAAGGAGAGAACATCATGGCAGCAAAGTGATGAGATTATGCTGACTCTGCCACAGGCTGCCACCCGCTCCAGCTTCGAAGCTGTAAAATACTCCTTTGTATAGAAACTAAGTAGCAGAAAGTCCGGCGCTGATCCGGACGGAATCTGTAACCGATCCCTGATGCTGCCGACAGCCCAAGACAAGCGATCCAGTCCAACCCAACAATAATACACTCTTTCCTTGGATGACAGAAGGTCTTTGAGCTCTTGGTGATCTAGAACGTGATCTAGAACGTTTTGTTGTAAGTTGATGGAGAAACCTTACAGCCCTGACGGCGCTCCTCGCGTTACAGAGTCCGCCGGAGTCACGCCGACCACAGACAGGACGGGTCAGCGGAGCTTCGCATCCTTCTAGAACCTCATTCACAAGGGAGGGAGAACCGAGGAGATCTCCCCCTTTAGATAATTAAACAGCAGAGATGCAGAAAAGCGCAGTATTTTGCATGTTTGATGGGAAGATTTGCGCTGCGATGTCGCTTCTTCACTCTGAATGCGGTGATCACGGAATCACGTAGCTTAGTAATTAGATCTCGTTATCACATCGTTAGCATCTCATTGTCCCCGACGACTGGAATTTGTAGTCATTCGCTTAACAAAAACCTTCCTCCTGATATCAGGACTTGTAGTCAGACAACCGATGAACCTGCCAGCAGATCGGCCCCATTCGGCCCCCGTCTAGTGTTCCCATTTCTCCTGCTGCAAAGACTGAAACCTTAATCAGTCGTTGGTCTCGTCTTCGATTCAGGAGCCGTATGTCTATCCCGCACATGTTTAATACCCTCACTGTATTACTCTCTACCACCTCTGCTGGGAGGCTGTTCCACTTATGTATCCACTATGTAGTATAACACATACCTTTGCTTTATCTTCAGGTCAGATACATAAAGCAAGAAAGGGGTAGTCGGCGTGCGATGCGCATGTTTGTTCTGCGATTGGACTCTAGAGCTCCGTCGCACTTTAAAATATAAATAGATTTAGGTAAATCCCAACGTATGTCCCAGAAACTGTCGCTGACGGCAGAAGTTGGCCCGGGTCGGACGGGTTCCAATCCTTGCCTCATCCGCACAGTCCCAGGAGAGAGGCTTTAGCATTTAACCCTCTGCCTGCCACGAGTTGTTTAGCGAGTCCCATTTAATTTGATTAATGCAGAGCGCGCGATTACGAACAAAAACGGCCGCTGCGGAACGAGTCCAAAAGCCATTAATATAGATTTAGATTATTATTGTTTATTTAAACGCCGTGGCCTCCTCGCTGCTTCTGAATGTCAAGCTCAGCCGGCCTGATGGTGGTAATTACCGGCCAAGAGCAGTGGGGGTTTCTACAAGAGATCAGGGGCAGACAAAAAAAAAAAGCTAAATTTTTTAATTCAATCCGCAGGAAATACACAAAAAAATTTAAAATTGCTATTCAAAAATTCCACGGGAATCGACAGCGGGCGCGAGGGGTCTCGTTCGGATATCAGATCGGATGATTTGCACATGGAGGTAACTTATGGACGGCTGGAGAGAGAAAAAAAAACCTAAATGAATCTCAAATAGATTTTATGTCACAACTTGTAGCTGAAACTTCTGAAAGGAGAGCGAAGTTTCCAGTGGATGGGGACAGCGGAGTGCTTGACTCTCACAAACTATCCGCTCTCTGTCGGTAAACAACGAGATACTTGGCGCTGCGCCGACTGCCTGCGCTTTAAATGCCGTCGGAGCCAAAACCTGCTGTCGATACAGAATACATCACTCGCAGCTCAACAGCGCAGCCTGCTGGCCCAATGCGGTACTGCACGCCGGCAACGTCCTGATATCACCAGCACATTTATTCCGCGCGAACAGAAAGCAGGGGTCGAGTTATTAATTATTATATTCATAGAATATTTTAATTAAAAAAAGAATGAATACATCCCCTTTATCTTAATTTGATCTGCAGAATTCTCTCCCTCCCTCCTCCATAATTCCATAAAATGAGGGCTTGCCCAATCAGTGTGAATATAGCGATTTTCTTCCCAGAGATCTTTACTATATAATATTATTCTTTAACGTGCATGGGATAGACATACGGCTCCTGAATCGAAGACGAGACCAACGACTGATTAAGGTTTGAGTCTTTACAGCAGGAGAAACGGGCGACTAGACGGGGGCCGACAGGGGCCGATCTGCCGGCAGATTCTAGGTTTCTATAATGAATGAATACATCTCCAATATGTTATAATAGCGATATGCCCAAAACTCTGATACGATACACGGGTCTCTACGTTTGTGCATCAATACAAACTATATACACTACATACATGTAATCATGCATAGCTATGTAAGAGCAAATATAATATTTATGTATGTATGTGTGTGTGTGCGTGCGTGCGTGCGTGTGTCCAGTAATACAATAAGTATTAATAAGATAGGCAAATACTAAAGAACCAATAAAACAGAAAAAAATAACTGAAAAACATTTTACAAACTAAAAAAAAACATTTAAAAACTAAAAAACTACAAAAAGTAGTTTTGAATATTTGAATATTTTTTATTTTTATATTGGACATTTAAGCTCTTTAGGCAAGTTTTCCATGTGAAAGCTACCCTTCATTCCACCCGCATACCATACAAAGAACTGCTTAATAATATTAATATTAATAAAAATAATAACAATAACGTTTCTCCTGGGAACATTTAATCGTCACATGACACCAAAGCATGTGCTGCTTTTTTTAAGTGTGTTTTATAACGTGATTAGACTTTTATAGGAAAGAATAAAATGACAGATCTGCCAATAAGTTAGTGATTGTGCCTTTTAAAGGGGCGGAATAAAACTGGAAATCTGCTCTTAAAGTCTATTAGAGGACTTGGCATAGACGTATAGGCAGCTCTATCTATCTATCTATCTAGACACATATATATATATATAATATAATGTAAAAAACGCACAGATGAATTCTAGTAACTCTAAATAAATACCATCTTGGATCGCTTTGCTCCGGGATTCTGCACTCTGTAAGCACAACGCGACGGGAATAAACAGACTTTATAAATATATATATTTAAATATCTTGTATGTTGAGCAAAATGTCTGGAAAATGTCTTCCTTGTGGTTGGAGGCATAATCTCTGCCAAACATGTGTGGACGTCCCGCCGCCGCCGCTACCACCCCCCTCAGCGCCCTGCCAGGCGTCACCATCTCCACTCCATTTTTTATACAATTATAAACAATAAAACCGACCTCAGAAGCCAATTCCCCCGAAATCCGTCTTCACTCTCTTCCCACCTTCTCACAGTTACCAATATTCGGGTGTCTTTTTCACAAAGGGTTTCTGGTGTCATCTGTGTGACATCATAACTATTGTCACCATCTTTTTTTGCCCCGGTTTAGGTATCGCGCCCGTCGAGCTGCTGGGAATTTTGGTGATCAGAGGCAGCTGGTGACTATGACAATAGCGAGGTAATACACTCTGTTATCAGGACTGTCCCAGTAATCGTGAGACAGCAGGCAGTTGCCCCTTTTTAGTTATGGACTACAATACACAGAGAGCCGGGGGCTCAACTCAATTTACGGGGTTCCCAAAGAAGCTGAATGGGGTTGGTGTTTCAATGAAATGGACACCAATGAACATAGAAACCCAGAACCTGTTGGCAGATCGGCCCCATCCGGCCCCGTCTAGTCGCCCATTTCTCCTGCTGTAAAGACTCAACCCTTAATCAGTCGTTGGTCTCGTCTTAGATTCAGGAGCCGTATGTCTATCCCGCGCATGTTTGAATCCCCTCAGCCTTTGAGCTCAAAGTTTAATTCAGGATTTTATATTTCAGAAGCCATTTTTCTCCCAGGTTTTGGACTCGGCATCGAGGGCGACCTCATCTCTGCCCATCGCTCTCGTACCAAATAATCTATCTTCTTATTAAACAACCAATATTTATTCTATTCTGCTAAAAAAATATCTTTATCGCGAGTGGAGCGTCTCTTTACCAAATACCGATAAAGTTACACTGAATCAAAAATGTAAAGTGAAATGTTTGTGACCCCATATAGAGAAAAACGTCCGCTTCAGCGGGATTGTTGAGGAGGCTACAAAAAAAAAGGCTAAAAAAAAATTAAATAAAAAAAAATATATAATATAATACATATACACATATATATATATACATTAACATACAATATGTGTAAGTGATTAATTACTTAATATGTCTAACAATCTTACGATCCTAAATAATTCTAAATATGACAAATTGATTTTTTTTCGACAGACGGCTCTGAAGTTGGAATCAGAGACATCATTATCATTATTATTATTTTTATTATTATTATTTTTTTTAATGATTCCTTTTTTAGCGCAGAATTTAGTTTGATCTTAAACTTGAAGCGATTCCTTTTAAATCCGGTGATCCGACCCGGTAATTTCCATCCACCCCTCCTTATAGTTTATTGGAATCTGCGTTAGACGAGGAGGTTTAATTACATTCTGATGATTGGAAAGCAGATTATTAAGAGTCTGACCTCCACCGGCACTTCCGAGATTTTTATTCCTTTGGTTTTTTTATATTTCTCAATATTAGAAATTCAAGGCCATGTTATACAATGTACCTGTTTTTAATGTGAATTACTCATTAATTTACTTTTTTCCAGGTGTTTTGGAGAAATATGTAAAAAAAAATAAAAAAAAAGGGATTTAAAGTGCCACCTGTGAAAAAATTATATGTATTTACACACGAGTAACCTAGAACCTTGTGGGGACATTGGCCCCATTCGGCCCCTAACTACTCTGCCCTTTCCTTGCTGTAAAGACTCAAGCTTTAATGGACACGGACCAAATGGGTCTCATCTGCCCTCAGATTCTTGGTTTCTATGCTTAACATACTAGAAAAAGCGATGGATCTGCTGTCTAAGTGGAACAGCAGCTTTAATGTTAATAACAAATTAGAAGAAGCCTCTATGGGCTCCATGCAGCAGATATCACAAGGACACCGGCAGTGACTACGACAGATGTAATATTCCAGTCGGAAGGGTTTGAGGATGGAGGCAGTGGGGGGCATTTATGTGGGGTTGCTGCCCTAGGCAGGACCTTCTTTGAGTAAAGCCCCTTCCAGATGTCGCAGACCCTATCGGCTGAGCACTTGGACCTCACGTCATGTTGTGGCGCCCTGTCTCAGAGGCACGTGACTGCGATGGAGCCTGTGCCCGTTCATCAACAGTATAAACGGGCCCCGAGCAGCCCAATGACCAGCAGTGCACCCGGTAGCCCCATCACCCCAAAACAAGAGACCTGCTCCATGTAATGTGGCATGAGGACAACTCCTCAACCTGCTGCCCCCGGGTCCATATACCCAGCTGGGAGGAGGGTCAAAGCCAATAAAAGGCAAACCCCAAAAATATCAGAAATATAGTGTCCATCCTCGGTCTTAAATTGGAACCCGGATGTAAAGATAATATCTAGCAGGACATGGAGCGACCAGGAATGACCCGGGGAAGGGCAGAGGATGCTCCACCACAAGCTCCATGTTGGCACGATGGCTTACAGGCCAATACGCTACTGGGCCGGGTGGCTGGAATTGCTTTGCCTCATCTGAAATCTGCCCCTTCTCCTCTTCATGGTGCAATTTAACACCTTGGTCAACTTTAACCATTTTTCAGGAGCTAAAAGCAATTATGTAGCAAACATTTCTGGAAATAGCTCTCCTTTTCCCAAAGACCAGCGTATCCCAAGCTGACCAAGTCTTTGTTGGCCATCGGCGAGGAAGGAGCATGCAAATCAGACTCTTATTGTCTTCCAACACCCTGGAAGGGGCACGGATTTGCGTATTGTGAGTTGTATAGAGACTGGGACTGGAGCCGGAGCTCGGAGGGTTATGTCGTCTTTGTTTGTCGTCTTAACTCGCGATTGCACCTTAGCTGCTGCAATTCAAGCGTAAAAATACTTTGTGTTTGGTGCTATATAGCACTGCCAGTGACCCCGTAAATCCTTGGGACAGACCGCCCCCCTCTCCTCGCAGTAGATAATGCCAAGTTATTGCAATGGGACGCTTTTTTTAAAATTTTTTTTATAATTTATTTCCCTAAACTGATTAAAATTAAGCCGCTAATCACGTGACGATGGAATTAGCACATTTCCGAGAAGGGCCAGTTTTCCCAGATCCCATTTTGCGTTCGTGCGGCTGATCCGTACGCGGGTGAAATTCTAATGACTTTCCGAGAGTTTTTTGATGTTTCTTCTTAAAAAAAAAAATAATAAAAAAAAAGGCACAGCCTGGCGTTTGTGCGGAAGGTAGATATGAAGCCTGTGAGAAGCTGTGATTGAGGACGCGGTGACATCGCAACCGTTTTTACCGATAGGATCGGTGTCATTTTCCTCTCAAACGATAAGGAGCCGCGCTGACAGCGCACGATTAGGGGAAGGAAGAGAAAAAAAAAAATCTAAATGATTAGAAATTTCACTTTTATTGAACAAGGAAGAAATGATAAACAGTTGAGCCTTTGGGGGAAATGGAGCAGGATTTTTTTTTCAGTGTTTAAAGAGATTAAGGCAAAGATCTTTTTTTTTTATTATAAATTATAATTATTTTTTTTTTTATTTTTTTTTACAGAATGACAAAGAAACTATTTAATAGCCCAATTACACTATTATTAAATATACTATTATACTAATATAATACTTTTTAATAAAGTATTTAACAGCATTCTAATTAAACAAAACTAATATAACAGTTATACGTATATACGATCAAAGAAGGTTTTTAAAATTTATAATTTCTAATATTCTGTTGTATTACAAAAAATAATACAATAGGTTCTATAGCCCTCCTGTATTTAATTTTATATAAAATATTTCATAACATTTACAGAGGATATTATATAAAATAATTATATATATTTTAAAACAATTACATTATATATATATATATATATATAATATATATATATATAGAATTAAAAAAAAAAAAATAAAAATATTTGTAATATAAATCATTTATAATAAAAATGGATCTTAATGGCTATGGATCCTAAAAACTATCTTTGGTCCTAACGCAGATTATCTGTGTCTATCGCTCACTTATCTTAAGGAACCTGACACAAGGTGGCTGCGGGATAAACATGGCGGCAGATGCTGGCGGCTGGAGATGCGGAAAGCTCCGAGGAAGGATAGAAAGCAAATATTGATTCCTTTTTTTTTTTTCTTCTTCTTTTTTAAGGTTGAGACGTCTGAGCCCTTGTGTTTTTTTTAGTTCACAGAAAGGCCCTTTAACCCGGCCTCTGGTGCTGAGAACTAACGATATTCATTCGAATCTGAAATTCTTCCTTGAAGTTAAGGAACCGCTGAGAATTACGATGTCATAAAAAAAAAAGTAAGAAAAAAAAATAATAAAGCAGAATTTCCTGGCATAATTAGCGTTCGCTGGTCACATGGTAACGGCAGAGGTTAAAGTCAGAGATAGGGGGTTCTGTGATCTTAGAGGTTTTTACTGGCTTCTCACGAAGGGTTAAAGCATTAAGGGTCCACTTGAGCGGAAATGAACCAGCAGTGGCCCTCCGGCTCCTATTCAAGCCCCTATCACACACACACCAGCTGGGCTGATGGGAGTTGTAATCCTGAAACAAAGGCTTCTCTAAAACCAGCTTAGATGTTTAGAGAAAAAGAACAGTCAAGTTCAGCAAATGGTAAAAGAGAGCGGTCTTGCATACGTGTTACATACATGTTCTTCCGTGATAAAGGCTTTAAAATCCCAATTTTAATTCTAGATGCGGATTCCGAGTACAGAAACACAAAATAAGGGGCATAAACTGAAAGCTTTTAAGAATGCGTGTAAAGAATAATGTCATAATTAATAATATCATTTACTTCAACATTGGTGCAAAAAAGTTCTATATTTTGTGTTTTTTTTCATCATTATTTTTGGCTGCTAAAAATTAGAAGAAAATAAAAAGTTCACCGATTTGGGGGAGAATTTAATTTTGTGGATAACCTGAAAAAAAAAAGTCCGGGATTTCCAACATCCCATTAAATTTATTAGAAATCGAAGATCTGAAATATTGAAAGACTCAATGCGGAAAGACTAGATTTGGTTCATATTAATAAATACACCAAATGAATCATTAATAAATACACCAAATTAATCATTAATAAATACAACAAATTAATAATACTAATTATTAAAATCTATGATTTTAAGGCTTAGTTTTTATTTTTTAAACCATAAAAATGATATGTTCTTGAAATCTCTCATAAAACCCTATATTCTGTCTAAACTCGTTAAACTATTACATCTTTCATAATTTTCCTGTCTTTTATGTCCATGTAAAGATTCTACGAGTGACGATTCACATATAGATGCAGACCCGGTACAGACGGCCTGAAAGTCCTAGAAATATTAACTCGATCGTTTAAAGCTTTTCCTGTTTTGCTGGATTCTTTAACAAATTTCAGGCTTTGTATTATTTATTTATTTTTTTTTCTCATTAAAAATGCACATGGCATGTTTGGGGGGATTCAGAGCCCCTCTTTTATCCAACGTATCCGCTTGACTTACTCCGTCAGTTCTAGTTCTGTCAGACCCTTTGAATGTAGGGACTGTAAGGAGTGCTGCGGAAATCGTTGGCGCTATAGAAATAAAAACTAATAATAATAACAGGAAATAATAATAAAAATAAAATAAATTGTACTTCCACAGACCTGTTAGGATCTGTTAGATTTTGTAAATAAAATAAATAAAACCACAAAAAAAAAACAATGAACAGAATATCAATGGTTTAAAACAAAGATTATTATTACGTTTGCCGTCATTGCTCAGAATATGTTCTTTTTTGGGATGAAACGCCATATATACCGTTTGGAATGGGTCAGGGGGCACATACAGGGTAAGCGGACCCCCGTCATCAGTGTCAAAAAGCCAGCGCCCTGCGGTAATGTTTTTTGTGTGCGATCACAGACGTGAAAAACCTCTTTCAAAAAGTAAGAAAAAAAGAAAAAAAACTAAAAAAACCCAATATTTTAGAGCTTCTCGATACGGAGAAAAATCCGATCGCCTTTCAGAGTCAAGAAAGAGAGAAGAAAGGACCGGTAGACGGGTTAAACTTGACGGACTTCGGTCCATTAGGGCCTTTTTTTTAAATCTAAATTACTGTTAATATGTAAATCTAATATCGCAGATATATCTTCTTAAAAAATGTCATTTTTGTTTGTTCCAAAACATAGAGAATTCCGTGAATCGGCCATCGGGGCAGAAGGCGCCGGAAATGCTTTTGTATCTGGATATTATTTCCAAACCAATTGTCAAAATGCCTTGAAACATAAAAGCGGGGCGCGAACGCTCCAAAAACACATATTTATCACCAAAAAACAAGTTTATTTTATTCTAAACTGTTCTCACATCAAACGGGGGGGGGGGCTGACAGTGATTTTTTTTCTTGTTTGGTGAAAAGGGATTCTCGGCAGTAACATATTCCCCGCAGCATTTCCGTGTCAGCGGCGGCGCGGAGCGAGGAGCTCGGCTCGAGGGGAGGCGGCTCTGCAGTCTGCATTTGAAGTGCGAAGCAGGCCGGACGTGAGGATTCTTCACTTACATACAAGAAAGGCAAAAGGGTTTCATTTATTTCTTTCCTTGCAAACAAGTCAGCGTTACATTATACAAACCAACAAGTACATAAAGGATCCTTATTTTGTTTCATCAGTGAATGGCGGTAGATAAGTGGAGCAGCCTCCCAGCAGAAGTGGTAGAGAGTAATACAGTGAGGGGATTAAACATGCATGGGATAGACATCCGGCTCCTGAATCTAAGACGAGACCAACGACTGATTAAGGTTTGAGTCTTTACAGCGGGAGAAACGGGTGGCTAAATGGGGGCCGGATGGGGCCGATCTGCTGGCAGGTTTTAGCACCAAAACGTCCAAAGAATGTGATATATTTGTGAATAATAGTAAAATAATCAGCCAGAGTAATCTGTGCCTTTCAGTAAGAGCAGTACAATAATTAATATATATGATTAGTTTAACCCTTTCAAAGCTAAAGCGGCATAGCAGACGCCTTGCTTCCCAAAAAGGGGGGAAAAAACGCTGAAAGCGCCATTTATTTTGTTTACAAATCCACGTGGAACCTGTGATTATAATACTCGGCGTCTGTAACCGATCAAAGCTTTGTGTCTGCGCTGCTGAGTCACCAGGTATCCGATCCTCCAGCCAATCACAGAGGAGCCAAAAAATAAATAAAATAATAAAAGCTCTAAAAATAAAAAAAATCTACAAAAAACGTACGTCGCTTGTAAACATCGGGCGGAACGTGTCGGAAAAGCGCTTTCCTAATCTCCGATCAGTAAGATAAAAAGTTTCCCCCCTTTGACATAATAAAAGGTGCGCCGTAATGCGACAGCGGAGGGGGGAAAGACGTTGTCGGGGGCTTCGGCGCATGTTTTGACAGAAGAGCGGTACCTTAGCTAGTTGCTGGATCAGAGAGCGCCACTTACAAGAGCCCTAACGCGCCATTGGCACAGTAAGACTCAAAGCCCCGCTCGGCTTCAAAGAGCGCGTCTCTTTCCCCCATTTTTATTTATTTTTTTCCCTTTTCCTTTCTTTTTAGAGCGCTTTTGGTTTTCTGGTAAAGCTGCAGCCTCGATGTTCTCTTTCTTAACGCCGCCTCGGAAAATCAAAACACTTTAAAACAAACCGATGTCATCTTTAATGGAGTCGCAGCGTCTTCACAGGGCCGGGACACCCTGCGTGGGGGGCGGCCGGGGGGACGCACGGCCTTTGTTGCGTTCTTCAATGAGCTCACAATTGAGATATTGGCGCCTTTGATTGACAGGACCTAATCAGCTTATGTCGGCGCTAATAAAGTCGGTAGCCCGTGGAGTGGGTTGCGAGGCCGAGGGCCGGTGTTAAGAATCCCCGCTTCTCCAGGACGGTGGAAACTAATCCCAGACGAGCGCCTTCCGTTCTGATCAATCGATTAAACACGGAGCGCCTGCATGCGCGACAGCGACAGGTACCGCACACGCGTGTTACTCTCACGACATTTACGAGGATAGACAGATCGAGGATCTTCTTTAAATTATCTTCGAATGAATTCAGACGGCTAATAACTTTAGGTTATGATGTCATTATCTGCTTGCGCTTTATAAATTATTAGGATTACTAGGATTGTGACAGTAAATGCATTCGGATCGTGATACACTTTCTGCGCGTTACGACTTTAGCAAAGTTCCAGAACAAATGAAGCATCGCGGCCCCCGAGTGCCGCAGGAACAACCCAGGAAGAGATTGGAGGAGGATCTCAGAAATGATTCTGTGAACACCATATTTACTATTACACACAGAGACCTAAAAACACAGAACCTGCCGGCAGATCGGCCCCACTGTCGTTGGTCTCGTCTTAGATTCAGGAGCCGTATGTCTATCCCACACCCTCTACCACGTCTGCTGGGAGGCTGTTCCATGTATCTACTTCCCCAAACGCCAAAATTTAGAGATTCAAATGGAAGAGGCAGCATGAAAAATATTCTGCCGACGACCTTTGAGATATGTAATCTTTAAGTGTAATATATAGGTGGCCCCTACAAAGTCTGGAGTAAGGACAGCATCCTAACACCGCCTTAGATGATGATCCCTCAGCTACCTTAAATGATTCAACAGCTCCCAGCTATACTGGGGTTAGCCTCTAAGGGGCGCACATTCTAGGGGTAACATTTAGATGTTGGGACTTATTATTATTATTATTATATTATTATTTCTGATGCATTATATATATAGAATGTTCCTGCGCTGCAGCTCGGTTATTGTATGTTTGGCACGGCTGCTGCAATTAATGTTTAAAGTTCAAATTTTTTGCTAATTGGAACATAAAAAAAAAAAAAGTTGCTATTATGTGTTTGCAGTGTCTTCGATGGGCGTGGTCACATCCCGCCCACATGCTCATGAAGCTGCCCCGCCCAGTTTTGTTTGTGATGTTATCATGAAGCTGCCCCGCCCAGTTTTGTTTATGATGTCATAAAGCTGCCCCGCCCAGTTTTGTTTGTGATGTCATCAGTGGCCAAGGGCATAAATACAAGCAAACGCTCTTAAACCACTCATTGCTCAGCAGAGCAGGCGAAGATAAGATGATAGATATGGATCTCCTCAGTCTTATCATTTTTGGATGCCTCGGCACCAATATTGTGCTTTTTATTATAATTTTACTGGGAGCTCAAAGATCTAAACGTTCTCCCAGAAAGGATCATGAAGCCCTTCTCTCCATGAACATTTTACGTGTTGTTGGCAACATCAGTCATTCGTTGCTGAAGATGGAGGAGGAAGACAGACGCTCCCTGTCCCGAATAACAGAGCGAGTCTCGGCTCTAGAAGAGCAGATAAGGGCAGGGAACCGAGAGGACAAGAGACGGCACAGAAAAGAGTCACCGAGACGCCTTAACAGAGGCCAAGAGACCAGCAATGGAAGCTCTCGGATGTCACCAGAGAGAACATCTCCAGTGGACTCGCACCGTCACGAAGAAAACGGCCACGGCTCGTCTCCGGAAATCAGAAGGCTGCAGGGGATTATGAACCAGCTTCTCAAGGAGAATGTGGCGATGTCTCGTCACCTGGAAGAGACGACTCGGAAAGCGTCCAGTCTTGAAGAACGTTTGGGCTTCAAGAAAAGGGACGCTGGAGCCGTGATGGAAAACCCTTCTGACTTTGAATCCTCGGCCAGAAGCAGCAGTTCAGAGACGCTTGTTGATTTTTCCTTAACTCCGAGGTTCTCGTGATCTGAGATCCATCATACAGATCCGAGTCTCTCCGTGACAGCCTGGCTCGGGCAAAGGAACAACGTCTGGAATATGAGCGCCATCGTTAGACCGCCTCACGAGACGTTCCTTCTGCCGCTTCCCGTCACCAACTGAAGCGCGTCAGCAGTTCCCAGCTATGCGGCGCTTAACACCTAAACAGCTTCAGTCGATCAAAACCACCAACCTTCCATCAAAGAGCTTCCGGATCCAAGGAGAAATCAGATTGCCTTTTGGATTCAAGAAGGATTTTTTTCCCCTGATGACAGAACTGAAATCAGATTAATCAGGGTTTTTTTTGCCTTCTTTTGGGTCAGGAGTAGGAAGGTTGGGCAGAAAGGTTGGACTTGATGGACTTCGGTCTTTTCTTCAACCTTATGTACTATGTGGACAATAAAGTTTGATTATAAATAGAATGTACGGATCCTGAGATTTCTTTGCAAATAATTATTCTGCACAAATACTGGGTTTCTGCGTAAAGATAACGTGAAACGCGACGAAATACTTCAATCTCATCGCGACATAAAATATGATTTCAAGGCCGTATATATTATTAACGCGGGGGCCGGATTCTGAGGTTTTTGATAATTATAATCAGTGATACATATAATATTTTTGAAACTTTGTGGGTTGTCGTTTGGGAATGCAGGTACAGGAGAGAAAATTACCCTCCGAAGAATTAATAATTAACTTTTAAT
>VKOC01015580.1:0-22046 GCA_009364415.1 Spea multiplicata | reverse complement strand
CAGTTTTGTTTGTGATGTCATCAGTGGCCAAGGGCATAAATACAAGCAAACGCTCTTAAACCACTCATTGCTCAGCAGAGCAGGCGAAGATAAGATGATAGATATGGATCTCCTCAGTCTTATCATTTTTGGATGCCTCGGCACCAATATTGTGCTTTTTATTATAATTTTACTGGGAGCTCAAAGATCTAAACGTTCTCCCAGAAAGGATCATGAAGCCCTTCTCTCCATGAACATTTCACGTGTTGTTGGCAACATCAGTCAATCGTTGCTGAAGATGGAGGAGGAAGACAGACGCTCCCTGTCCCGAATAACAGAGCGAGTCTCGGCTCTAGAAGAGCAGATAAGGGCAGGGAACCGAGAGGACAAGAGACGGCACAGAAAAGAGTCACCGAGACGCCTTAACAGAGGCCAAGAGACCAGCAATGGAAGATCTCGGATGTCACCAGAGAGAACATCTCCAGTGGACTCGCACCGTCACGAAGAAAACGGCCACGGCTCGTCTCCGGAAATCAGAAGGCTGCAGGGGATTATGAACCAGCTTCTCAAGGAGAATGTGGCGATGTCTCGTCACCTGGAAGAGACGACTCGGAAAGCCTCCAGTCTTGAAGAACGTTTGGGCTTCAAGAAAAGGGACGCTGGAGCCGTGATGGAAAACCCTTCTGACTTTGAATCCTCGGCCAGAAGCAGCAGTTCAGAGACGCTTGTTGATTTTTCCTTAACTCCGAGGTTCTCGTGATCTGAGATCCATCATACAGATCCGAGTCTCTCCGTGACAGCCTGGCTCGGGCAAAGGAACAACGTCTGGAATATGAGTGCCATCCTTAGACCGCCTCACGAGACGTTCCTTCTGCCGCTTCCCGTCACCAACTGAAGCGCGTCAGCAGTTCCCAGCTATGCGGCGCTTAACACCTAAACAGCTTCAATCGATCAAAACCACCAACCTTCCATCAAAGAGCTTCCGGATCCAAGGAGAAATCAGATTGCCGTTTGGAGTCAAGAAGGATTTTTTTCCCCTGATGACAGAACTGAAATCAGATTAATCAGGGTTTTTTTTGCCTTCTTTTGGGTCAGGAGTAGGAAGGTTGGACTTGATGGACTTCGGTCTTTTCTTCAACCTTATGAACTATGTGGACAATAAAGTTTGATTATAAATAGAATGTACGGATCCTGAGATTTCTTTGCAAATAATTATTCTGTGTATAGATAACGCGCGTGGAAATACTTCAATCTCATCGCGACAGACTCTGGGGTGACGGGGTAGATTCTTGGGGTGATCATGGTGAAGGGGCCGATCATCTGAGTTAATACAAACATAATTTCAGGGTAAAGCGGCAGGTTGTTATGGTAATTGGGGTTAATGGACCATTTCCTGGGGTAGTAAGAATGTACAGCTAATTTAAGAAATGTAGAATCCTCAAGATTGTAAGCTTGCGAGCCGAGCCTCTCCCCTAATGTATTGGTTTTATTCCCCCTTGGATATACGTATTGTATGAAGTGCTGAGGCAATTGTTGGCGCCATACAAATAAAAGGTAATAAGAAGAATAAATTCAGAAATATTAGCAAAGGGGACAAGAAAGTGTTTTCTTCTTGAGTGGAGCAAAAATAATTGCCCAGGGTTGCAAAAGTAGCCTCACAGGAGCTGACACGGATAGATTGTTTCTCCATGGTTTTCAAGCCTACGTGTCACAGGGGTTCACACATGATGTCATAATGCATCATGATGTCACAAAAATGAATGTACTGATTTAACTATACGTTATACAGGGACCGGCTCACTGATTTAACAATACATTATACATTATATATAACTATACATTATACTATAGATTAAACAACCCTTGCTGTAGGGGCAGTTTATCTGGGTTGATTTTACATAATTTGGAATCATGCTCTTGAGTTGAAAGCTTAATTGTTTTGCAAACTCCGCTTTAGTGAATTACACTGGTTGCTATGGTGACCGATAAGACCACTTTGCAAACTTACAATATTTCAGCATTCCTTACACTTAAAAGCCCAGTTTATATAGTGCCCGGTTTATTATTAACATTGTGCCCGCCATTCTCTATAGCGACCGGTTGCTAAGCTGATCAGTCTGGTAGCCGTTATATGGCGCTGAGATAGTTAACAATCGCGCAGCCACCTAGGAGGAGGAGTCCAGGTGAGCCTCGACGTCACTCCGTAGCTCGCCGCTGATTGGCTGAGGCGGGTGCAGGGACCGACGGCACAGCCGCCATCTTTGTTGATGTGTCAGACACTGCGGCTGGAGAGGCCGGGAGAAGCCAGTGGGGAGCCGGGGACTGCAGTGGCTGCGGCAGTACGGAGACCGGGGACAGGCCTTCTCACAGGTAACTCCTCCAACCGGCACTGGACGGGGAAACGTGTATAGCACCGGCACTGTGTGTTTATATAGTGTGTGTGTGTGACTGTGTGTGTGTGTGTGACTGTGTGTGTGTGTGTGACTTGTGGTGTGTGACTTGTGTTGTTGTGTGACTGTTGTGTGTGTGTGTGACTGTGTGTGTGTGTTGTTTGTTGTGGTGTGAAGACTGTGTGTGAGAGAGACTGTGTGTGAGAGAGACTGTGTGTGAGAGAGACTGTGTGTGTGGTGTGTGTGTGTGTGTGAGAGACTGTGTATTATATATATATATTATATATATATATATACTAATATATATGTGTGCGCGCGCGCGTCTGGAACAGAGAGTACTTGTGAGAGGGTTGTGAACACTTGTGTGGTGTGTGTGTGTGTGTGTGTGTGTGTGTGTATATATATATCTGTGAGTGATACTGACTGTGTTGTGTCTGCATCGCAGTGTCTGTTGTAAGCATGCTACATCCAACAGAATTGTGTCCTGAATTGTGAGTACACACTCATGGTGCCAGTTTCGGTTTGTGCCGTGCGTTGTGTGTTTGGGGAAGATCAATAAACTGCGTTCGTAGGTGTTGTGGGTCGTTGTGTCTGCGCGGCTGCGTCGGGGCAGATTATGGGGCAAACAGCAGATCTGCACTGTATTTTCCAGGTTTGTCCTCTGATGGCCACTGAGTTGCGTTGCACTCAGTGTGTTTGTGACAGATGAGTGACGTTCCCGGCAGGTTGTGCGGCCCTGTGTGTGCCGTGCCCTTGTTTTGTCAGCTGCAGTTAGTGTTATATTATACACAGGTTACCGCCACCTGTTTGGGGACGCTGTCACTGTGCCATTATTTACATGCAGACTTTAGGTTTGGATCCAGCAGTGATTATCTACTACCTTAGGGGATGGTAGATAAGTGGAACAGCCTCCCAGCAGAGGTGGTAGAGGGTAAGACAGTGAGGGTATTAAACATGCATGGGATAGACATACGGCTCCTGAATCTAAGACGACGGGCGACTAGACGGGGGCCAGATGGGGCCGATCTGCTGGCAGGTCCTGGGTGACGTAGGCAGGGACTTCGTACGGCTGCAGCTTGGTATCGGAGTCATATCTTCGAGTATCGGCTTGTTTATTGTCGCGTAAAACGACAAAAAAAACCAAAAAAAAAAACGCAGAATTATAGAAAGGCTTCTCGGTTTTACGTAAAAATCACTAAATGCCAGAAGTAAAAAGGTAGCCGTTGAAGTTTTACGCATTAACTGGGTTTATTATAGTTTTACTATCTGGCAAAGTCCAGTTGGAAGCCTCGTTGGTTTCCTGGCCGCGCATGGAGGAGAGGTCACAGGGACCTGAACTGGGGAAAAGACGCTTTGTGGCTGTTTGTGTCGTTTAAAGCCTTTATACCGAACCTACGGCCCAGGTAAACAGGAAGTGATGAAATCAAATAAATACCAGTGCCGATAATGATGTCATCCTGATTACATTTTTTTTCAAGGTCATGGTGGCAAGTTGCCATGGTTTTTGTGCTTCTCTGAGGTTCCCAGAGCCCAGGGGTATCCGGTACCCGGCGTTATGGGCATACCTGGGACCTCTCAGGGTTTTTGCCCCAGTCTCGGGATGAAAGGGCAGATTCCCGGGGTGACTTCTTCCTATTCTCCCCACTGTGATCATCTTATTGTTGCTTGCTATTACTCCCTGTATGTTATGGTCGATATCCCTGCTTGAATGCAGGTGAATCAATTATGCATATTTTTAAATAATGACAAGTCGTGGTTTCCACAAGATTTTCCATAAGATTTTTGGCGAATCACTAAATAGTAATCTTCTCGCTGGGCTGTTAAGGGGTTAATATTTTAAGTGTCTCAGGGTTCCTCATTTAGGAATTTCCCAGGTGATAAGGACTATCGGACAGGTTCGTTTATCCCCTGGATACGGCTTGGTGACGACGACGATGATGATTGGATGCTGTTTGCCTTTCAGTGCTGTGCAGTCACTTTGTTTGGGAATATTATTGTTTATTATTATTGTTATTATCGTTTATTATTATTATTTTATTATCATTTATTATCATTATTATTATTGATATATATATAGTAACAATATACTCTGCCGTGCTGTACCATGAATATCTTTACTGCCCCGGTTGCTCCCAGTGCTTTAAATGGCACCGTAACCCAGGGATAGACTTAGTTATTGTGGCCCCAGCAGGAACCACGCACAGCTTTGGGGGAAATTATTACCTAAAGTGTGAATATTTGGGTTTTTGTATCCCTAGAAGCCTAGAGAAATACAGGTTGCCCCAATATAATTCACTGCTACCTCCTAATTCCACCCCGAGCCGCTACCCCCATCCTACAAGACCCCCCGAGCGATGCCGCTGTTATTTCAAATGCCCCCTTTTTTTCCCCGTCAGAATTCCCGCAAATCTCAACCGTTCCCTAAAACCCTAAGAGGATCGTCGCCGGCATCCCTGGCGCTTTGCCCCTTACAGGGGGTCTCTAGTGTTGGTGGATTTAAAATCCATTTCCATTGAAAAAAAAAATAGTTAAATTCCCCAAACTGAATTAACCCTTTCATGTTTGTAAAAAGCGCCCCTCTCTTGTATTCGCAGAACGCGGATCTCCGGCATTCGCCACGTCTGTTACTTCAGCAGAGAATCTCTTTAATAAACATTAATAATAATAATAATTGGCTTGTTGCCTGTCACAGGTTCTGTTTGTATTAAGTGCGAGTATCGCTATGATGGTGGCCCCCGGGACTGGTACCTGCCCCCCCCCCCATGCATAAAGCAGCCATGCGATATACTGTTTGATCTCTAGATTGTAAGCTCCTGTGCGCAGGGCCCTCCTCAACTATTGTTTCTGTAAGTCAAATTGTTGTGTTATTCTGGTGCAACATACACCCCCCCCCCACACACACACACATATATATATATATATACACACACATATCATGTGCCTCCATTATGGAATTTTATCTGTTATATTTATACAGTGATTAGAATTCCTCTGTCTCAGCGACTTACGCCCAATATGTTTATTAGTTTCTCGTTATATTGCGTCCTCGTTAAATGTCTCCGTTTGCTTTTCTTTTTTATATTGGTTATCCCTTCCGTTCTTACGGTCTCGGTCGCGTTAAATGCCAGCTCTATTTTTGCTGCCTTCTTATCTCCCCAGCGCTGTTTATCTGGGGTATTGTTCCAGTGCTGTTGGGGGGAGGGGGTATTTTACGCTCTCATCTGCTGGCGGTCTTCACAATCCCTCCGTCTATCGATTTTTTTTTTTTGTGCCTGAAAGTGACCTGCGAAGGACGGCGAGGCCGGAGGATCCTTCCTCACAGGGGATCCACGAGAATAATTCAATCGGCTTTATCTCAGTTTTTTGTTTCCACTGCTTCATGCAAATAAAAGGCTATATTATTATTAGTAGTAGTATTATTAGTATTATTATTGGTATTATTATAATTATTATTATTGGTATTATTATTATTGTTATAGTGCCATCATATTCTGTAGCGCTGTACAATGGGTAAATGGCACATAACAAGTAGTGCATCGTATGACAATTTGCGCTCGCAGAAACCCCAGATGTCCAGAGTTTAGCTTATTTGTAAAAGATGGGAACAAAAGTGTTGGATTTTTTTTTTTTTTTGTTTTTTTTTTTATTAATTTGAACATGGCTTATTTTTTAATTAATGAAATAAGTATCCGCCTATTTTAACTCTAAGAGGGAGGTAGGTAAGTGGAACAGCCTCCCAGCAGAAGTGGTAGAGGGTAATACAGTGCATGGGATAGACATCCGGCTCCTGAATCTAAGACGAGACCAACTTAAGGTTTGAGGCTTTACAGCAGGAGCTCGCAGGTTAAAGACGTGATATTCAGCCTCTGTCTCACAGATATCTCCTCGCTGGCTGTCCCCGGGGGCCGTTTACTTATTTTACCTAAATAACCAGAAGTAATGGAAGCCGCGAGACCCCCGCGCTCCTTCTTGGCGGTCTGTGTGCTGCGGCCGCTGTTATCGCTGCAGTGATTGGGGTCCAGAAACTAGACAACTATTTACTTAATAAACTTCTATTTACTTAACTATTTAATGTCCCTCTTTTACGAGAGGGAGGAGGCCGCATGTATAAAACCTCACCCATGGAGGGGCTGAACGCCTTTTACAGGCTGTATGTATTTATTTCCCCATAATACAGCGCTACAGAATATGATGGCGCTATATAAGTGTACGCGTGTAACAGTGATGTACACAATGGGAATATCAATGATACGTTTGCTTTGTCCATCTATTATTATTATTATCGTTATTAGAGGGTATAGGCTGCATTTTTATTTGTTTTCTTGTAATTGACCTTATAACCCATTTCTAAAGATTTTTTGGGGGGTATTATTCTCATTCATTCAATCATTCAAATTTCTCTGGTGAAATAAGAAAAATACTATTATTATAATAATTATTATTATTTATATTTTCAGTTCCTCCTCCTTCTGTAATATGACGGCCATCTGTTCTCCTTCTCTTAGAGTTGCGTTTTCCGTGAAAATGGAGGGCTGTCTTCCAGAAGAACCTGGTGGCCGTTCCCAGGAGCCCCCGGCAGGCGGCACGTTCGGAGCCCCCGGCAGGCGGCACGTCGGAGCCCCCGGCAGGCGACGGGGACCGCGATCTTCAGGAAGAGGCCACCGCTACGGATTTGCAACCTCAAACTGGTTCTCCTGCAGCGGAAGATCACGATGGTGCCGAGGAGTCTCCGCGGAAGGAACCGGCCGATGAACACACAGACTCCAAAGAGACCAACGGTTCCCGAATTCCACAAACCGAGCTTGGGGGCGACGGCGACCCCGGTGCTAATAAAACTTTAGACACCCCATTAGATGTAGCAGCTTCCAGTCTGGCCGGTAGCACCGGTAACGCACCAAACACTGACCTAGCCGCGCCGCTTGTTACGGAGCGTTTACCGGAGCTCAATAAAGACGCGGAGGGTAACGGGTGTCATTCCGACGGGGTCAGCGCCAAAGAAGTTCTTTCCGGATCCCATCTTCCATCTCTGCACGAGACCTTGCTGGAGGAGATAGAAAGTGAACTCTCTTCCACGGAATTAGATTATAAGCCGCCAAATGGAATGAATAAAGATGGATTTAATTTTAATATATTGGGAAAGTGTGTCGAAGAGAAATGTCTGCAGCAGGAGCACACAATTAAAAGGTGAGCAAAAAGAAAGAAATATATATAAATATATAAACTTCTGAGCCTGAGACCGCTGCTTACTGTATCCAGCTCTGCCGGAATTTTTGGTGCTATATAAATAAAAGATTATAATATTATATATCCATACATTAGATTAGTGCAACCTTTTTGGGCTGGAGGGGAAATGTACGTTTTTATTTACATCCTAGGAGCTCCACGCTGGGAGGGAATCCGGGGTAAAGTTATATGAGGGATAGTCTCTGAGCAACTTGGTCCTTCGTGAATAATGTATCGCTGCTCTAAAACAAAAGCACCCCTCGCTGCCGAGTTCTTACTCCGGGGGACGCGTCTCAAGGTCTTCACCTTGCTTTGCAGGTTGATTGAAGAAAATAAGAAGCACCAGCAGCTAATCCTGGATATTTGTTCGGAAAAAGATAGATTAAGGGAAGAGCTGAAAAAGCAAACGGAAGCGGAAAAGGCCCACCTCGGCTCTATTAGACAGGTGAGATGAGAAATGCACATTGTTTATCCTTCCGTTTGAAGAAGAGACCCCTGAGGTCCCAAAGCGTACGTAACTTTAGCTATTTCTTTGTTGGCCAAATAAATGTATCGTCTTTAAAGGCTTTCATTCTGTATTTTTCTGTCTTCGTGGAACCCAAAGCGCTGGTTCTACTTTTTTGACACTTTGGTAACATTTAAAAACCTCATTCCTGTCTCTGACGCCCCAACCCTTCGTTCCCAGCAATAATTACTTATCGAATAAAACGTTTTCTTATATTATATATATTTTTAGCCGGGAAAACTTAATTGCCATCTGGCACAAAAGTTATTGTCAGAAAAAACCCGAAACCTCTCCCTAAAGTGATTTTTATATCTTTAAGCCATCAAACTTGCTAAAGTTAATTTGTGTCATATAGACCAGAGTGTGGGGGCTTTTTTTTTTTTTTTTTTTGAAAACAAGGACATTTCTATCTGTAATATAATTACAAAACGGCTTCTAAACATCAATAATCAATAAGACTTTTCAACTTAAACTTGGATCAGCGAGTACAACGTGCCTTTGGAACACAGGAGTGATGGGAGTGATAAAGGGCCATTGGAACCCAGGAGTGATGGGAGTAGTAAAGGGCCATTGGAACCCAGGAATGGAATCCCAGGGGATGGAGTGATAAAGGGCCATTGGAACCCAGGAGTGATGGGATGATAAAGGGCCATTTGAACCCAGGAGTGATGGGAGTGATAAAGGGCCTTTGGAACACAGGAGTGATGGGAGTGATAAAGGGCCTTTGGAACACAGGAGTGATGGGAGTGATAAAAGGGCCGTCTCCCGGTGCCGGCGGTTCGTTAACGTTCGCAGAGTTCCGGTGTCTGTCTGACGGGCAGTGTAGATAACAGCGTTCACGCAGACGGTTGTTGACTTGTTGTGTATTGATGAGGATACCGGCGCGGCTGCCGGTGTTGGTTGAATGGAAACCGGCTTGTTTGCTGCAGCTGTGCTCGCTCTGTGCCTGCGCGGGAAAGCACGGCTTTATCTTTTTACGTCGGACATCCACTCACCGCAAACATTGATGATGGAGCCGTGCTTTTCCAGGAGCCGGTTACCGGCGTGTTCTGCGGGTCTCTTCCTTTCTGAAGGACTCCATAGAAAGTCTCTCGACGTATTTTAGTGGCCAACATTCTATTTGTATGGATTATATAAATATATAGCGCCGGCAGATTCTGTAGCGCGGTTACAATAGCGAAACAAAGACTGTTTTAAAATGAGAATTACATGAACAGGAGGAGGAGAGGGTCCTGGTTTTGAGAGCTTACAATCTATTGGAGGCGCACAAGATTCTCAGGGGAATTATGGCAATTGGGATTATTCCCATAGAATGTGATGAGGGCCACAATGTCACATGACGGGGAGATTACCTTTAAGCGGAGACATGGCAGGCGTTTACCGCGCGTTTCCTTGAACAATCGTACGTTAATCTCTTTGGAATGATCGCTCCTTCCCCGCACCGCCCTGTCTGCGGCATCTATAAATACTACTTTCTTTGGATTAATTGCTTCCCGGTTTATAATTTACTAACCGGTTTCATGACGGAATTTTCTCATTCATAAAAAAAAAAACAAAAAAAAACAACCACAGACAAAAAGTGACTTTCCCGGCTCAGACACCACACTGAGCTGATGCTTTATGGCGACGCTTATGAAGTCCGTTCCTCCATAGACTTTCATTTGTCAGAGACTCTGATTGGGTAATTGAGACTGAGCCATTCTATTGCTCCCCACAGGCAGTATGATAAGGAGTCGGGGTGTTTAGTAGATCGGGGGTCAGATAACAGAGCGAGAATCATACAAACGGCTGATATGCAGCTGCCTGAAAACTTATATTATGGGGCAAAAAACTACAACTGGGGTAAAATAAGCAATATTACTAAAAATTATTATTATTTTTAATCTGATACAAGGAATAAAAAAGGAAGATACCAGTTTAACAAAGTCATCGTTTTCTTTTATTATTTGCAGTATCTTAAGGGTCGCGTTCAGTAAACTAAACAGGTTTTTATAATGAATCTTTTTAAACATTTTTTATGTATATACATTAAAAAATGCTTTTGGGATATAATTTACATTCGGCATTAACGAGGTTTTATGGGGGAATTCCGGGTACCAATGGAACCCAATCCAAGCGGGGTCTCTTTATCACCCAGGAAGAGGGCAGAAATGAAGTTTTGGGGATATTTAATGTTTGTTGTACGCTGGAGTCCTCATTGTGCTGCTTGCAAACAGGTGGAAACCCGCCGGCTTCACCCATGTAAAGCTCGTCCTCTCAGCCTCGCTGCTTTTAAGTTGTGAAAGATATTGAATGCTGTGATTTCTGCGGGGGACGCAGCGACGCGGCTCGAAACAAACACAATACTTGGAATTTCTCTTTCTATTCTCGGGCTTAGAAGGCGGATTAACTCGCTGCCGATTCCGTTCATTACAAAAAGCATCGAGCCCCCCGCGGCAGGAAGAGAGACCCAACAACAAGAAATCCCTATTCGCTACAAAGTGACAGCCAAGCGTGTAAAGATTAAAGAGACTGCCCAGAATGGAGCTCCGGGGGTTATTAATAATAATAATAGGCGTTAAAAACGATTACTCCTCTATATAGGAACCCAAACAGGTCGGCCCCCGTCTAGTCTGTCCGTTTCTCCTGCTGTAACGACTCAAAGCTTAATCGCCGGTCTCGTCTTAGATTCAGGAGCCGTCTGTCTATCCCATGCATGTTTAATCCCCTCACTGTAATACCCTCTACCACTTCTGCTGGGAGGCCGTCCCATTTATCCACTACCCTTTCATTAAAGTAAATCTTTCTTACATTACATCTAAAAGCCCTCTGACCTTCTAGTGTTGGATTACAGACTCTTTTTTTTTTTACTCCGTTACACAAAGGATTGGGGAATTCTCGCTGCCGGGCGTCAGAGTCCCCATTATTGACGTCACGTCTTTTGACTTTGGCTGACGCGCCTCGCGATGTTATTCGGAGTCGCCTCGCGGGAACGTCGCCTGCTTTCTCTCAGAGTAAAGATCAAAGTCAGCTGTTCTTGGAAGGACCGGCCTTGGGATAAAAGCCGCGGATCCTGTACATCGAGATGCCTGGAACGTTCGCTGATTGTTGTAGAATTTGCAGAACTCACTGACTTTTTCTTTGTTATTTTTCCATTTCGAGTTAAAACGGCAAAAAATTAAAGATGCAGAGATTTTTTTATTTCTACGCCATGCAGAAAGAAGCGGTTTAAACGTTCACTCCACTATATAGAAACCCAAACGTCAGGTCGGCCCCATCCGGCCCCCGTCTAGTCGCCCGTTTCTCCTGCTGTAAAGACTAAAACCCTAATCAGCGTTGGTCTCGTCTTAGATTCAGGAGCCGTATGTCTATCCCATGCAGTTTAATACCCTCACTGTATTACCCTCTACCACTTCTGCTGGGAGGCTGTTCCCCTTCTCAGTAAAGTAAAAAATCCGCACCTGAACAGAAACAGGTGGCCCGGTGCATGCTGGGATTGCATGATGGCTACTTACATTATCACCAACACAAAGAAAGCCACCACGGACCCCCCTCAACATCCCCATGGCTTCAGGGGGTGCACTGGACACAAACACTGAAGGCTATTGTGACAAATAAAAGGCAGCATCCTGAGTAACCGGAGACGCCGTCGGCCTCGAGAGGGTTAAATGTCTCTAAAATCGAGGAAGCGCCTTTTAAAATAATGCTGGTTCCAGGGTTTTATCACCGCTGTAAGATTATTATTTGTTGCGGAGGGGAGGGTAACGATTCCGCTTTTTTGTTATTTCAGCTGGAAGGAAGGATCGAGGAGCTCAGTAAAGAGCTGAGGGCTTCGCGGGAGAAGCTCGTCGCGCAGGATACGGCAGCCAAATCCGCCATCCAGCAGCTGCATAAGGAGATGGCCATCCGCACGGACCAGGTAGGGTCCCCGATAGGGCGTCGTGTGACGGGCTGCTTTATAACAATGGCTCCCATTGGTTTATTGAGCTGTACGTCTCTTTTGGCCCCCTCGTAGATCAGTGATTTGTCCGCGTGGGTTTAGGTGAGTTCGTTGGGCTGACCGATCCTCGTGGCGCTCGCTGATCACACTGCCGGAGGAGTGAGGATACTCGATCCTCTGATCTTCAGCGGCAGAGCTCGTTTAAAGGGCCCCCCGCTTCCACCAGCAGAGCATTTATATTAAAGTACTTTGTAACGGCTTTAAAATGGGGGGAATCCTTTAGGAGAAGCTGCAGCTCACACCCCCTTCATTGTCTGGAGGTGGTTGGAGGGGAGCATGCTGCGCATTGGAAAGTTGGTGGGAACGCCTTCCTGACACTGATTGGTTACTTCAAGCAGCCAATCGGTGGCACGAAAATCTCAGACCTCTGCAGCTGCAGCTTCTACTGAAGGTAGTTCAGTGTAAGTACTTACAACGTACATTAACTATGTATTCTTTGTTTAAAAGGCTGCCCGGGACCCTCTGTATGCATTTAAGTGCAAATGATGGCTGCAGGGGTCACTATGGCGTGTATGTGCAATGCATTATGGGAAGTTTATTTCAATTGGGGGGGGGGGTTACAACAAGAGGCCGAAAACTAACACCAGAGGGTCCAAGGCTGAGATGGAATGGAAGGAATTTTACTTTACTGAGTGGGTGGTAGATAAGTGGAACAGCCAACCAGCAGAAGTGGTAGAGGGTAATACAGTGAGGGCATTTAAACATGCATGGGATAGACTAACCTTGGCTTAGATTCAGGAGCCGTTTGAGTCTTTACAGCAGGAAAAATGAGCGACTAGATGGGGGCCGAATGGGCCGATCAGACATTACAACTTTGTGTAATTTGCAGGCCAACAAAAAGTGTGAGGAGGCGAGGCAGGAGAAAGAAGCCATGGTGATGAAATACGTCCGAGGGGAGAAGGAATCGCTCGATCTCCGGAAGGAAAAGGAAACGCTGGAGCGAAAGCTGAGAGAGGCGAACAAGGAGATCGAGAAAAGCAGCAACCGCATCAAACTTCTCACTCAGGAAAAAGGGAGGCTGCACCAGCTGTACGAGAGCAAGGTGAGTGCCCCAAGAGCGTGCACGTCGCACGGCAAACGCCCGTCTGCAAAAGCTGTCATCCAACCCCACCCGCCGCCAGCTGTCAGAGGCAGCAAATGAATCCAAACCAATACATTGTAACAGGTAACAGACAATAAAGGGCACTTCCTCACTTTGGACTTTTTGGTGCGGGGGGGGCGGGAATCTGGGCCTCGGGGTCTCGTCTTCTAACTGTTGCGGTTTTACAGCCTCAAGGAATCTGCGCTTCGGTCAATTTGTTTGCAATAAGCGTTATATTAGAGACACGGGGGCTTTACCTGCAGTGGTAGCCGACCTTTATCACAAGGACACTACGTTAAAAACACACAAATCAAGCAGATATTCTAAGGTTTCTACTACAAACACAAAACTATGTACAAATTTTAAATTTGACAATTTTGTCGGCGGAGAATTTGTTTCAGAGAACCCCGCATGCTGCACGCTGTGTGTTTTGTTTTGTGTTAAAAAATAAAAAAGTCACTTTATATTTTTATGAAGGAATCTGAAACGAGCCGACAGAATCGAGAAATCGAAAAACTTAAGGAAGAAGTCAACTCGTACGCCATCAAAGTGAAGTGGGCTCACAATAAGCTGAAAACCGAGATGGATACGC
Organism: Spea multiplicata; assembly: GCA_009364415.1. NCBI lineage: Eukaryota > Metazoa > Chordata > Amphibia > Anura > Pelobatidae > Spea > Spea multiplicata. The sequence continues at coordinate 8,297 of VKOC01015580.1, read as the reverse complement.
ACAAGGTCAAGGCTCCAGGGCTCTCAGCCTGCGCGGGGTTAAAGCGGCACTCCAGCCGCCGCATGCTTTTTAATGCATATAAAGGCTGCCATTTAATTTTAATTAATCTGCATGGGGGGGGGGTACCATAAATGTAATGTCCGGGACGTTAGGCTGTCCCTTTAAGCCCACTATCCCGGCACAAAGACCCAAGCAGAGGCTTGTTGGCTTAGGCTGCGCAGGTTCACACTTAGAACTTTTTGCGGGCAGGAGGAGAAGGATCATTGAATATTAATCATCATTTTTCTTTGTTCTTCTGTTGCAGGAAACCAAAGACAAACTTCGTGACACGACCGCCAAGCTGAACCAAGCGAAGGAAGAAGCCGAGCAGATCCGCCGGAACTGTCAGGAAATGATTAAAACGTATCAGGTGACCACAAACCCTGCGAGGTCTCCCCGGGCTGCTTCACGGGGGTCTGAGATACGGGGCGATCCCTGCTGGTAACCAGCGCGGTGGATTCGCTTTCCGAGTGGAGTTAGGGCCACGGTCTGCTCAGTGGTGGGTTTTCCAGGGGACGCCTACGATCTTACCTGCAGCGCGGATCTGAAGGGGGCTCAGGGGGCTTAAAAACTACTGGGGTAGATATTAGACGACCGCCTCGGGATCAGGGCAAGAATCGCAGTCAGCTGTCATTGTAAAGACGATAAAGTAATGAGTTGGTTACACGTTACTGGTTTAACTTACATCAAAAAACATGCAGTCTGTGAAAATGATAAAAACTTATTCTCCAGAATATATCCAAAAGACGACATATTTCGATAATTTATCTTAATTGTGTTTGCGATGAAATTCCTTCAGGTTTTTTGCCAGATTTTTTAATTGGATTTTCCATTCTGGTTTTTTCTCCAGGAATCTGAAGAAATTAAATCCAATGAACTGGATGCGAAGCTCAAGGTAACGAAGGTGGAATTAGAGAAACAGATGCAGGAAAAGAGCAGCAGCCTGGAGGTGAGAACAACCCTGCGCAGCGTCTATACACGGCCAATCAAAAGTTTGGGGTCACTCAGCTGGTTTCATGCAAAACAAGGACGTTTCTGGCTGTAATATAATTACAAAAGGGGGTTTCTATCCATCAATTAGCCTTTTAATTTGCCATTGGAACCCAGGAGTGATGGGAGTGATAAAGGGCCATTGGAACCCAGGAGTGATGGGAGTGATAAAGGGCCTCTGTACGACTATGAAGAGTTTCCATTAAAAATCAGCCGTTTCCAGCTACAATAGTCATTTACAACATTAACCCCGTCTGCGCTGGATCCATTTCATGTTATTTTAATGGGGAAAATGTTTAGGCCGCTGTCTTGTTCCTATGTGATGCTGGAAACTGGGGATCCAACAGGGACAGACACCTGAGCCTCTGGCGGTCGACTTTCATTCTTTTAATGCATATTCATTTATCTTAAGGTGCATCAAGCGAAGATGAAAGAACTGGACGATCTAAGAAGAACATTTACAGAAGGCATGGACGAGCTCCGGACGCTTCGCACAAAGGTATCGGTCAACCTCAGACACGCAGCTTAATGGGCACAGAAATAAATGGGAGGAACATTCGCCGCCGTCTGTCCTGCTAAGCGATGTTTGTCTTGCAGGTAAAATGCCTGGAAGCCGAGAGGCTGAGGACGGAGGAAGAGCTATCGAAATACAAGGAACTTATTAACCGGCAGAAGGCTGAGATCCAGAACTTGCAGGAAAGGGTTAAACTTGTAGACCAGCAAGAAGAACAGCACCAGAGGTAAACCTCGCGCGTCTCTTTACTGACTGCCGGGGCATTCATTCTGATTATTAATTTTCAGAATAAATACATTGAATGCACCTTATCTGTCTCTTTAAATTGGAGTTAAAGCTCTGTGATGCACAATGGGAGGGTTTGCTCTTAGAACAGCCTTGGTTATTAAAGGGTTATTAAAACTGCATACCCTGAGTAACCCTGGCGTTAATATACGTTCTGTAAAATGAAATGGATTAAGACCTCCATCGCGGGGACACCGCGCCCATCTGCTGAGCGCCATGATGTCGATCTTCAGGTAAGGTTGGGGGCGGGTCCCACCTCTGGTCCCACCCACTCCTACCTTGGGTGAAGCCCTCCCTCCTGCCACACCCCATCCACACAGGTGTCCTATTCCGACGTTTAATGTATTGGGGCTGCGAATGGGTCGATTCCTGCGTCTTTCGCTTTCCAATGTTTCCAATTTCTGGATACTTTCAGCTTTAATCTGTCTTTTATTTTTTATTTTATTTTTTATAGATGTTGCTTTTATATAAAAATACCCTTTTCTTATGAATAAATGATTATTTTGTGTAAGATATAACATGTATCTGAAAATGTAACTATTTAGAATTGGTTTGAGTTCAATTTTTATATTACATCATTATAAATATATTAATGTATAGAATATGTATTATAAATGTTATGATTTTATTCTACATCTGCCTTTTCTAACCCAGACTTTTTCAATACATTTTTAAGGGACCAACAAGAAATCAAAGCCCTGCAGGAGGAAGTGGCCGGCCTGGACTCGGTGGTCTCCGACTTGCAGAGCGACATCGAGGGGAGCCGGAGCCGGGAGTCCGAGCTGCTGCTTTTCACCGAGAAGCTCTCCAGTAAGAACGCTCAGCTCCAGTCTGAATGCAACTCCTTACAGGTGCAGCTGGACAAGCTGACCTACGGCGAGCAGGACCTACGGCGAGAGCTGGAGCAGCTGAGCCGCGCCAACGCCGAGCTGGTGAGAGGATGAGCCCCTGCTTGTGGCAAAACGCGGCACGTGGGGGAATGTTCTCCTGGTGTGAGCCGCGCATGCACAGTGTATGAGATGTGTATGTACGCCTTGTTTTGATTATTTTCCTTGATTTTATTAATGAAGGAGGAGAGGTTGCAGGCGGAGGGCTCGCTGCGCCAGCAGGAGGTCCAGACGCTCCGGGCTGAGCTAGAAAGCCAGCGGACGCTCGTCGAGTCGCTGAATACGCAGATCGTGGAGCTGAAGGACGAGCTGGTGACCCAGAGACGTAAACATGCCGTGAACCTGAAGGATCTCACCAAGCAGCTGCAGCAGGGTAACAGCTTCCGGCCGTAACGTCTGTGGGTCTCTGCCCCGTGTGCGTCTTCTTCCCAGACCACCTTGGGAGACCCAAAGCATTATTATGTAATATGATGACCCAATGTCAGGTTTGAGTATTTTCCCCCTTAAAAATCAACAGGACACAAAGGGAGAGACAGCTACAGGGCTGCAGCTTCCACCTCCACTAAGATTACCATTTTGGAGGGCTACATATTAAAGTATGCACTGAGGGTTAGGGTTACTCGCGTTCTCGCGTTGTATTTTAATATGCTTTCTTCTTTAGTGGGGCTCACAGGGACTTCAACCTCTCCCTTTAAATGCCAGAGTGCCGTTTTCTGTTAGTCAGCGCTCTCTCACTCACTCTCTCACTCTCTCTCTCTCACTCTCTCTCTCTCTCACTCTCTCTCTCTCTCACTCTCTCACTCTCTCACTCTCACTCTCACTCTCTCTCACTCTCTCTCACTCTCTCACTCTCTCTGTTTCTCCTTATTGCTGCAGCACGAAAGAAGCTGGAGCAGATGGAGAATGGGGGCTACGAGAAAGAAGTGAGCAGCATGGGAAGCCGATCCAGCTCTTCAGGTAACGCGATGGGGTCTCCCCGGCCGATGGCCGCTTACCTATGTGTTACGGGCCGATCGTTTCACCGGTAGCCTTCTGTTACTCTACATCCCATATATGCATAAAATGTGTGTATGTGTGTGTGTGTATATATATATATATATATATATATATATATGTGTGTGTGTGTGTATGTGTGTATATGTAAATATATATATATATATACACACATCTCCCTACACACTTGGCTCCTAAGTTCTTGTGGTTTTTCTTAAACAATTATCCCTCTTTATTCACACAGGCAGATGTGTTATATTTTGCATATTGTTCAATCTTTTTTTTTTTTTATTATTCTGTATTTTGTAAGCCATGAAATTATTATTTTGTCATCTTTGTATCGGTGACTCCGGTCTATTCATCCATCGGGTTAAACGCCTTTCTTTTAAGGGGTATAGAATATATATTCGTACGGGAAAGCCGTCCTCTCGGCTAATTCCTTTCTTGCGACTCCGCTCGCATGAGTCGGCGGTCGGATTGAGTGAATTTGTTGTATTTTTATGCCAAGGTGGATGTTTTTTCCCCATTCCATGAAATATGTGTGAAAATGGTCTCAAGCACCCAGTGAAATAAGGGGCTGGCTGAGGAGTATGGGAGATGTAGTCCTGCAGCAGCTGGAGGGCCGCAGTTTGGACGCCCCTGGTCTATGGCCTGGCATATAGCAGATAGCAACTGTTATTATTTAAGCGCCTTTATATGCACCAATACTTAAGGTTAAAATCCCTTAAAATCTATAGTTTTACATTTTTAGAGTGGATTTCTAAACCTTTTTTTTCGCTTTCCACCTGCAGGGTCTCTCAACGCCCGAAGCAGCAACGAGGACCGCTCTCCGGAGAACTCCGGCTCGTCCGTAGCCGTGGACAGCTTCCCCGAAGTGGATAAGGCCATGCTGATCGAGAGGATCGTCCGGCTTCAGAAAGCGCACGCCCGCAAAAACGAAAAAATAGAGTTCATGGAAGATCACATTAAGCAACTGGTGGAGGAAATTAGGAAAAAAACTAAGTATGTATGATCTTTCGGCCCGATTCCATACTCACTTCTCGGGGATTTCATTCTTTGACGTACAAAACTTCTATTTGCACCAAAATTCTAATATTTGCTACAATTCAAAGTTTTGGGGTCACTAAGAAATGTCCTTGGTTCCAGTGGCCCTTTATCACTCCCATCACTCCTGTGTTCCAATGGCCCTTTTATCACTCCCATCACCCTGGGTTTCCAATGGCCTTTATCACTCCTCATCATCTCCTGTGGTTCCATGGCCCTTTATCACTCCCATTCACTACCTGGGTATCTAAGTGGCCCTTTATCACTCCCATCACTCCTGGGTTCCAATGGCCATACAGAAATTTCCTTGTTTTCCATGAAACCAGCTCCGTGACCCCAAACTTTTGAACAGTCGCCGATCCCCAGTGACTGCATGCTCACGGACCAGATGGCGACCTTCCATCTTTGTGGCAATGCGTGGCATCTTCTAATTTTATTCCACCTCGTCATTAATACTCGCACTCTCTGGAGTAACCAATGTAGGAGTTATGTATAAAGTGCAGCGGTATTCCAATCGCCATGGTAACCAGGAGAATGCTCCTCTATACATAACCCTGTTGCGTCTCCTCTGTTTTCTCCACCGGTTGCTTGTGGTTCTTTTCTTGTCTGTTTTTTATAAGTTTCATTATTTCGCCATCTAACATTTTTATTGTTAAAGAGATAATCTGGGTGATAAAATCAGCTTTATTCAGACAGCAGAGAATTCGATCGATTTAAATATTCTTTATATGCCCTTTGAATGTCTTAATTCTGCATCAAACTCTGAGCAGGAAACGAGAGAGACAGCGAAACGCGGAGGGAAAAAACAGAATGGACTGTTTGAAATCAAAACTTAGTCGTTGGTTTCTTGTTGCGTTCTTAGAAATACCTTGGGAAATAAATATTTAACAGAAATCTAGCTTTAGAAACATAGAACCTGTTTGCAGCTCGGCCCCCGATCAGCCCCATCGTTGGTCTCGTCTTAGATTCAGGAGCCGTATGTCTATCCCATGCAGATCCCCTCTCTGTATTACCCTCTACCACTTCTGCTGGGAGGCTGTTTCACTTAACTACCACCCTCTCAGTAAAGTAAGACTTCCTTCCTTTCCATCAAAGCCTCTGAGAAACCTTAAAAGGAATTTTCTAGTGGAACGGAGGGATACAACGGGTTAAAAGAATCCTTTTATTAATAATAAATCCTGGTTTAAAGGCATTTGAAGCTCGTAACCGATACCGATATATATTTATATATAATCTGCAGCTCGTTACATAGTAAAGACGCGATGCTCTGCCCCGTCCTGCATCTCTTCCAGGTTCCATCGTATGATTTTAATAAGAGGAAATAAAATTGATTCATTTATTATCAAGCTTCCTCTGCTGATATTGAGCTGCTTTTGTCACAAATCCACTTTAATTCCACGTCCTTTCCGCTAAAATCTTTCATGTATCAGGAAATCATCATTGTGTATTGTCTATAAATATGTATTATTATTATGATTGAGAGAGATCATTTTTTTCCCTGTATTTTTCCATTGTTATCATTTATTATTGTTTGTTTTTTTTCTGGCTTTTTCCATTGATCTGATCAGTTTTGTGTATCACGGAGGGATGGGGAGTTTGTGTGCGCCGTTTGTCACATAAGCAGCCACTAATAGCTGGACACAGCCTGCCGGCCTTTAAAGCTGCTGTTCCACCTCCTCTGCTGAGTTTAATAATTTTCCATTTAATTGCAGCGTTTTAGACGTCTTTCCTAATCCCATTAAATACCCCGGAAATATTCCTTTATGGCTGTAATATTTTCCCTCCTCATTGTGCAGGGGAAGGCTGATAATCGCCACGCGATACACAAGCAAACGCAGGTTAACCCCTTTGTGACAAAGGCCGTACTTGTACACAATGCATTGTTTTAATGGGTTTAAGGACTGCCCATTGTCCTTAAGGGGTTAAAGAAGCTTCTCAACAGTTTCTATGTTGCTTTTAAAGAATAAAAGGGCAGATCCGCTAAAGTGTGTTTTTTGCTTAACGTATTAGAGAGAGGAATGAATATTTTGTTTGAGTGGAACCGCAGTTTTAATCATATAAAACCATCAGGGGATGCTCAATTGTCTGATAGGCTGTTGCCATAGATGCGTCTTATTTGGAACAGAAGCTGCCGCCCCCGGGTCTTGCTGTATTTGCAACTCCTGGTTGAACCTTTAAGTGTTTTTTTGGGGGAGTCTCCATCAAGTTTTGATTAAAAAATAAAATATACAAAATATAAATAATATCTGGATCTCTGAAGCTGAAGGAACTTTAGGGATCGGATTTTTGTTCTCGTTTTCTGTAAATTCCTGGATTCTCCGTCTTTTACCGTTTTTCTGTTGAGTTTGTGGTGCGGCTCTTATCTATCTCTGCCGATGGCTTCTTGGACATTAAACGCTCAGAAAGCGGGCAGCTCCGCCGCGCAAGAACCTGCTGGAAACAATTAAATTAAATGCAAATAAAATGAGCTAAATCTGGTTTGGTTTGTTTTTTTCCCCAAAAAGATTATTGAATGTAAAGCTTTACCCACCGCAGGCGTGAGAGTCTGCAAGATCCGGCGATTTGATTCAATATCTTATGCAAACAAAGTCATTTGCATATGGGGTTGCGCGGTTTTATTGGTGGGGGGAGGATACAGAAACAGGTTTTTGGTCGGTCCGCTGGCTTCGTTTAGGGTCTCCGGTTTGGGTTATAAATCGCCTGTTTTTGGCTGAGCCTCCACCAGTTGGCTGCCGGATTAAGTATTTGGTCGCTATGATTCAGGCTTTTCTGTGGGACTCAAAAGTAAGATTTTTTCCTGCCAGTCGTAATTATTTAAACAATAAAGAAATGGCGCCGTGTACGTTCCGGGCAGAGATGGACTGCGCATGTCCGAGGCGGGGGGGGGCTTTATAATCTGTGAATAATACAAATACTCAAGTGGAACCGAGACTCCGAGTGGCGGAATAACCGCCCGGTGACTCCATCGCGTCTTTAAACGAATTGACGCCCCATTGTACTGCGCTACGGAATTAGATGGCGCTATAAAAAACAAAAAATAATAGAAAGCCCAGTGCAGGAGCGATATAATAAATGTTACGTCGTAACCAAAAGCGCCATCAAAGGCTCCGCTTCATTTGCAACAGGACCGGAGGCGACTCCTCCATATTGTAGATTGTAAGCTCTTTGAGCCGGGCTCTCCTCACCCATGGTTTCTGTGAGTCAGATTGTTAAGTCCGGTCTACCCGTTGTACAGCGCTACGGAATATGACGGCGCTACATAAGAAACAATAAATAACTCCTGCCCGTTCCAAACTCGCTCCGGTTTTATCGATCCAATAACGAGCTTTCTGTGCTAAAAATACTTTTTTTTTAATAAAACGACAAAACAAAATATTTTATGGCAAAAGAAAATCCAATTGACTTTTTTGTATAACCTGCTGTCCGTTATAATGTAACGCAGGACAATGCCGAGATCAAAAGGCAAAGTGCGTGTAATAATTACCGCGGGGTGTAATAATTAATTACCGTGGGGTGTCATAATTACCGCGGGGTGTCATAATTAC
>VKOC01015575.1:0-10224 GCA_009364415.1 Spea multiplicata | reverse complement strand
TGCAGTAACATCACATTTATTTTGTAAACTTATGTTAAAATCAACCCAACAAAGTATACAAAGAATAAAATAGCGTGTACTTTAAAAGTCCTGGTAGTCCTCCAAATACGCGTTTCACCAGGGAGTCAGAAGCGCTGGTAAGTTTGGGGGGGGCGGGGGAGTGTTAAATGGGGGCATAAGGCATTTCTGCAGGCAGAGTGCTCTATGATATGCCTTTTAATTCCCTTAATGCCACTCTGCCTCCAGATATGCGTTTTAACCCTCTATACGCCACTTTGCCTCCTGAAATGCCCTTTACCTCCCTATATGCCACTTTGCCCCATAATATGCCTTTTAACCCCCTAAATGCCCAAGTGGAATAAAGGGGTATAAGGCATTTCTGGAGGCAGAGTGGCACATAGGGGGTCAAAAGGCATATCATGGGGCACAGTGGCAGGTTGGAAAATAAGAAAGGAAATCTTGGAAAAGAAAGGAAATAAAAACCAAAAAATTTTTTTTCTCAATCATAGTTTTTTTAATCTTTTATTAAAAAAACAAAACAGTTTACATTGGAATTAACATTTACTGGTAAAACCTTTTTCTATAGGGTCGTCTATATTCAGGCTTTTTCTTTTTTTTTTCCCTAAATATCAGATTTATGGGGCGGTCTTCTTATAATCAAGCAAATACGGAAATTTAAATTTCATTCGGTACCCCAAATGGGTATAATGTATATCTGGCTTCCTCTGCTACTCTGACCGCTGAACCTCTCGCTTGTAATTGGCCGCTAACGCCTCAAGAAACACTGGTCAAGACTAGACGCTTGAGGGTAAAATTGTGAACGTAGTTTAATGGGAAACACTCCAGTATTTAAACAGTATGAGGGGGGTACATACAATAATCACAGCTAAACACACATAGCTCTCCATCAGGCCCTCCTTTGCACACAGCTTAGTATTTGCACTCAGCTCAGTAGGGGCTCGCTATTGTAGTCCGTGGGGAAGTAAACACAGGGTGTTTCCTGACTTCTGGCGGAAACTATCAGATTGTGGTGCAAATACTGGCCAAAGAGGTATCTGCCCTGTAAGTCCCGACCCAATGGCGAGTAACACCACACATAAAATCCCCTTCCAAAATGCAGGTAGCCCAAATCTGTTCCGAGTTCCACAGTCTTTAGAGTCTCTGGTAATTGGGGAAACGTGGCACTCCGTACCAGGGGGAAGAAGAAGTCCCAATGGACCCCTTGTACCTATCTCCCCAAAAACAGAACCCCTTCTAATGCCAGGGCCCATAGTGTATAGGGAGGAGGCCGGCCCTCAGGCTCCTCCAGGAGCCCAGGGGACAGAGGCTTCTGTGACACCAGCATTAGCCTTCTGGTATATCAGGCAAAAGCCAACAGTGCCCCATTGCTCCAGCAGCAGATCGGGTGCAACAATGTGCAGCTGCTGGCTGGATATCCCTCTCCGCCAGTAACATGAGCATGAAAATGTAATGCATGGCTGTGCCTTGTGTGGTGTTTAAACCAAATATAAAAATATAACACAAAGGTCTACTTTAACAGATATTTAGTAAGAGACAAAAACACAGTAACATACAATAAATGAGTGACAGCCCAACATACAATGCAACACTTTCCAAGACTAACCTGCAACCTAAAGGTCCAACATAACCCAGCACATCACCGATTACCCCATCCATGCAGGATGGTGGGCAGAGAGACTGAACTAAGATATTGCATTCAACAGGCATATCGAATCACTGTAGGTGTGCCCTCGTTAACATATCAAAAGACATGTAATACAGGAAGAGTTCAACTGGCAAAACCATTGACAACAATACTTATGTCACCACACCTTGCAGTGCCAGGGCAGCCGCTTCATCATTGCACGCCCGGCCCTATTGAGTATTTTTGTGATCTGAAAAATTCATGCACTTAACTAAAGCCCCATGAAGACAAATAATATCTTCGAGTAATAGGTAGTAGCAATAATAGAATATTATCCTGGTTATTTTTCACCCTTTCTTTCTATATATTCTGAAAAAAGGAAATCATTAGTGGAACCTTTTTCTTTTGAGGGTAAAAAGGCCAATGTGACCTTTCTAGCTAGTATGCAAACACAATTCACAGTAGCTGCTACCAGAATGGGAACTATGGTTATTGTTTCAGAAAACATATTTGAGACTAATTTATTCATTTATTGTTGGAATACTTTAAAATATGAAAGAAACCTGGGAACCTGGCAGGTTTCACTCAGAGTCTCCGAGTTAAGTGCTGTTTCCCCCTTACTCCAAGTTAGCATGTGTAATGCCTGGGCACGGGCACAGCATTTGGTCCTCTCCCTCCCTGCTCCTTCCAAGTCCTGCAAGCCCCACCCCAAACTAGCACCCCCTGAAATGGGAGAGCTTGGGGCAACTAGCTGTGGGAAGCAGTGACATATTCTGGCCAAAGCCAACTGGGCAAAGAACAGAAGGTCTGAGGGACAGCAGACCCCTGCCACAAAACCACCCTCTTGGATGATTAGGGGTAACTCTGGTGTGGCACTATTCAGTTGGGGAAGTTACAAAAGAATATATCTGATGGAGCTTTAATGCATTTGACACTTAAGTGACCCATTTCATTTTTCTTGTGTGTTCTCTCCCAGATGTCCACAATGTCATTTCATAAATAATCCATTTTTAAATGTTAGTCGGTTAGACTGTTGCGTGCGGGGGGGGGGCACTCCCCACATGATCACTTTCCAGCGCAGATGGATCCTCAGAAAGTAAGAGCAAATCTTCAAGCAGAATTCTTTTCATGTTGGCCAGAGGCCATCTCTGGAGGGTTTTAGTGGACCAATCAGTTGATTGAAACACAAGTAGAATCTGAAATCACTTGCTGCCACAAGGAGCCCAGGCTCTAGACGGCTATTTGTTTTGATGTCAAAACCACACTTCAGTTGGTAGCAGTTATTTTTCATTCCATTCCATTTCTTCTATTCTGTTGTTGCTCTCACTTTTGGCAGCATTTATAAGAATGAGGGAGGATATGGAGTATAATTCCAAGACATGATTTCATGATTTTTTCCCCAGACCTCAACCTTCGTTGATAAGAGACTCTTTCACTAACAAACAAAATGCGCAATCTGTAGGTGTTTGTAATTCCCAATGAAAGTCCGTTCCTTTAAATGTTACTATCTCTTTCCTCCAGAGCAGTTTTTCAGCTCTGTAATCCTTTCTTGACCAATGATTTGTACCTTAAAAAAACAGGTTTGGCTTTTGTTTGAATATATATATATAAATATACAGTATGTCACAAAAGTACACCCCTCACATGTTTGTAAATATTTTATTATATCTTTTCATGTGACTCAGCTACAATGTAAAGTAGTGAGTGTACAGCCTGTATAACTCAACACACAGCCAGGGCGCCGGCCCAAGTTTAAAATGCCTCATGACCTCATTTTCCGGCGCTCAGCATTACAAGCCGGCACCAAGGCCGAGCTAGCGGGCTCGCAGAGGAAAGAGGGGCGCCGTGCGGGTAAGTGAAAGCCACTCGGCTCTCCTCTCTCTCCCCTTAAAAGAAAAAAAAGAAAAAAGGGCACTTGGTAGGGCCGGCCCTGCACACAGCCATTAATATTAATGTCTAAACCTTGGCAACAAAAGTGAGTACACCCTACACACAAAGGTTACACATCCTTTTTTTTTTATATAGTATTGAGACCCATGTTAGCATTGCATAGTAATTGAAAATTCATTGTTTTGCTCTTGTGTGAGAATTGACAAAGGTCATTGTTTTAACTTATTTAAAAGTATCTGAGTTTTTTTTAAAGATCTTCTGCAAAAAAGCTAATTTTTATGGCAGGGGTGTCCAACCTGCGGACCTCCAACTGCTGCAGAACTACATCTTCCATACTCCTCAGCCAGCCCTATAGCTGAAAGAGCGTTATGGGAGATGTAGTCCTGCAGCAGCTGGATGGCCGCAGGTTGGACACCCGTGTTATATGGCTTCCTTGTTTGTATTAATGTTTTTTTAACATGTTCACTTAATTGTGGGTGTTTAAAAATAGATGTGCCTTGCGATTATTTTTTGCAATCAAATAAACCTTTATAGGCTCCTTCTGTGTTAATCAGTCTTTTACATAAGTGCCTATTCACATAACTGTGGGTGTAAAAAATAGTTGTGAATGGCAATTACATTTGCAAGACAGTTAACCTTTATTGGCTCCTTCTATGTGATTTAAACCCCTGGGACTAAGGGGTTTTGGTACCTCAAGTCTCAGAGCAATTTTGCCATTTTCAGAGATTATTCCCCTTTCCTGCAAACAGTGTACCCATGTAAACTATATATTTTTGTTTTTCAAGGAGAGGGAGGGCTTTCTTTTGATACCATAGTTAGATAATTAACTGAAAAATGAGAAATTTAGTAAAATAATTTTTGTATATTTATATATATATTTTCCCGTCTGAATCCACACACATTTAGGTAAAGTGACAGAAAATCCCCTCCAAATGTATTAGTTCAGGTGTCCTGATTTCAGAAATACCTCATTTATATAGAATTCCCATACATTCCCAGCACTTATAGGGAACAGACTATGAGGTGTTTTTATCATTTATTTTGTGCATTTTTGTATGGTTAGAGTTCCTCTTAGGCACCTCTTGAACATGTTATTAATGCTAGTGATGACACAATTACATCACTTAGCTCACCTGATTTATTTTTTTATTATTGATTATATTATTTTAGTGATTTTTTTATTGTTAAATAATTTTAAACTGTAACGGCTTTCAAGCACCCGCGCCGGCAACCGTTACAGGAGATTGGCAAGCAGAAAGATGTGTCCCTGCCGCTGCAAGAAGCTCAGGACGTACCAGTAGGTCCAAAAGAGACTGACGGGGTTAACCATTCCTTCATAGGTGTCACCTATTTACTAAATTGTGGGTGTGTTTATCCACTTATGGGATGATGTTTCTTTTATAAATTGGCATTTTTTGTGTTTTTTGTATGATGTCCTGATGAAGGCTCAGTGTATGAGACTGAAACGTTGATCTGACTTTACACTTAAATATGAAGCCCTGCGAGTGCTCCAATGTTTTCCATATAGATAGATAGATAGATAGATGGATAGATAGACGGATAGACGGATAGATAGATAGATAGATAGATAGATAGAGAGATAGATAGAGAGATAGATAGATAGATAGATAGATAGATATACACATTACTAAAGCAAACTACAGAAAGTGACCCAGCCTCCCAAATTTGCCCTGACCCCCAGCACACATAGGGTTAAGTTGCACCTGGCATTGCAAAGATTTGCCAACAGTTTGGGTTCCAAAACAGTTGAGAATTACTATTTGAATGATCGGTTCCTTCAGTTTCATATATAATTGTTAATTTGTGAGATGCTTCCTAAATTATCACAAGTCTTAGAGGATAATCAATAAACGATCAGTAAAGTTTATATTCCCATTTTCTTAAATATTATTTATACATCTTTATGTCTTTTATTAGAAAATGTCATCAGTCTGAGTACATTAAACATGGGCAGGATAGTCATAGATCTCCTGAATCTAAGACAAGACCAAAGACTAATTAAGTTTTCACTTTTTACAGCTGGAGGAACAGGCAGACTAGATGGGCCGAATGGGGCCAATCTGCCAACAGGTTCTGGGTTTTTATGCTTCTAATAAATATAAGTTAGTGAAGCTAGTTTCATGTAAAATCCTATACACTCATGGAATGCGGTTACCATGGAAACCTATGACATCAAAGAATTCTAAAGGACTGTTTGTTCCAAATGCTGCTTACTGTGACATCAAGCCGATGATGTCACAATAGCCACATTCACAATAAGTGAGACAATCCGCGTGAAGCAGATCACTTGCGAAAATGGGACGCAACGGCTCTATCTCTGAGCTCCTGTGCATCCTGATTTTAGCTGTGAGCCCCTTGCATGTCGTTGGAGGAGGAAGTGGAACGGGCTCTGACGCGGAGACATCTCAGAATGAAAATGCAGAGATCTTTTTAATGGTTTTCTTTATCTGTAAAGTCCTGCTGGAAGTGATTCTAGCCATTCTATTATATACTTCATACCGGAAGTCTAAGGCTAAAAAAAAGTAAGTTTCCCACTTAATAATATTGTTATAAGTTCATAAGGCCCTGGCTGGGGTAGCATTTACCAAAAACAACTTATTTTACACCATAAAGGGGCATTTATCACATCCCTGTATAAATCGGTGGTTACGGCGATTGAACAACATGTCTTAGTGAAACCGCTTGGTAAGATCAGAATGTCCCTAGAGACTATTGGCTGTTACAATGTTACCTGGTGTGTTGCTTGTTTCTGCTCATGGAACCATTAGCTTCATCCGTGATCATCCCATTAAATCCCAAATGTTCTTTATTTCAGCCTAGGACCTGATGAATGTGAGAAAGGTGAAGCCAGAACAACTGGAGACATCACACCACCACTCTCCATTTCACCGGACATGGATTTATCATATTCCGGAACTGAGACCGAGACTGGGACTGAGACCGAGACTGAGAATGAGAAGGATAGTTCATCATCGGACTCTTCAGCATCTACGATGTCCCAAATACCCTCTTCAGAAGAGTTGGTCTCTGACACAAGTTTTGATAAAGAGGACTCTTCAATGTCAATGGAGTCGGCTCTCTCCTACTTTTATGATAGTTCCTAAGACATTTTCGACAACATCCAGGGGCTCCCTGCTGCTACAGCCACGACTGTTGGGCAATTGTAGCATCAAGCAGGCTGACCAAGTGGCATAAAGACATTAAAGACATGGATAGCCATTCAGGGAGGCCTCCCTCTAAGGACATTTATGCATGCCAGGGGGCTGTGCAGATATAGACACTGCCCATAGTGCATTGTGGAGGAAGAAAATGCCCTTCACTTGTTCTGGGACCTGGAATTGGAACTCAAGGACAGTATTGTGAGAAAGTGTCTGTGCTACCACTCTGTACTCGGCAGAGACGGCACAGCACTGAAGAGCTGGAAGGAGAGACTCGCTAAACTAAAGCAGAAATTGATTTTGGAGCCTCAAAGACCTTTTCATCTTAGGAAAAGTGCTGGTGCTGCGCAACAAGATTCTTCCCGTTCTGCAGTATGTGGCTCAGGCCTGGCCCTTGCTGGTCACCATACACCGAGCCTTCAACAAAGCAATTTTCCAGTTCACCTGTGGCTCCAAAATGGACAGAGTAAAGCGCGCAGTGATTTACATGGAACTTCGCAGGGGAGGCAAAGGAGTGCCTGACATCCCCACCATGCTGTTGACTTTCTATGCGTGCAATTGCTTGCGCAAGACTCTCGGAGAAGTAGTGAAAGGCTCTGCTGGAAGCTCCATGTCTCGCTTCTTCCTACTGCCCCTGTGAAAGGCAGCTCAAGTGGGAAAAGTGGGGCAGCTCCATCCCTTATAATTGGACTATGCCCAGGTTCTACTCGGACCTGGGTAAATTTGCAAGGGAGCACCAACTGGAGGGAGTTAAGCCAGACCTGTGGTCACCTCGTGTGATCCACAAACTCATCAGACCCAAAGACACTATCGAGAACAACCCAGGGCTTCCTGCTGCCACAGCCACGACTGTTTGGGCAAATGGGTCATCAAGCAGGCTGACCAAGTGGCATAAAGACATTAAAGACATGGATGGCCATTCAGGGAGGCCTCCCCCTAAGGACATTTCTGCATGCCAGGGGGCTGTGCATTTATAGACACTGCCCATAGTGCACTGTGGAGGAGGAAAATGCCCTTCACTTGTTCTGGCAGAACTATTTGCACAGGCTTTGTTCAGAGCCCTGGAGTTGGAACTCAAGGACTCGATTGAGAGAAATTACCTGTCCAACCACTCTGTACTTTACAGACATTTTCTAGGAACACACACACTGAGAGCACCATTGAGGATGCCTGGAGCCTCATGTGCTGTGTAAAGGACGCTTTATGGTTTGCCAGGAACCGCCTGGTGTTGAGGAGGGAGCAGGTCACAGTGCATGACTGCCAACTGGAGACCACCACCGGACTCCATTCCACCGGACATGGATTCGATTCGGTCCAGACCTGAGGATATTGGGATAACGGACGCTTTATGGTGCCCCAAAAGTCCTCTTCTGAAGAGTGGGCCTCCACCACATTTATTGAAAAAGGGGACTCTTCCACTTTAATGGAGTCAGCTCCCTCCCACCTTGCTGACGTCCCCTAATCTGCCACGTGCGAGATGTATGCACGCCCGTGTCGGAACCTCTCAAAAGGTTCTTTAGATCATTGAATAAAATAATTGCTTTAGTTCTTCAAATTTTTGCTTTCTTGTTTCGGCTTTCTTGTTTTTCCAACTATTCATCCAGTTGCTGTTTAAACGTCTGTACAGACTCCGATAAAACTACCTCTGCAGTCAGAGAATTCCACATCCTTATTGCCCTTACTGTAAAAAAAAAACACTTTCCTCTGCCATAGACGAAATCTCCTTTCTTCCAGTCTAAACGCGTGACCACGTGTCCTATGCATAGTCCTGTTTATGAACAGATTTCCACACAATGGTTTTTTATTGGCCCCGAATAAATTTATATAATGTTATCATATCCCCTCTGAGGCGACGTTTTTCTAAACTAAACAGATTGAAATTATTAACCTTTCTAGTGCTATGATATCCTTCTTTAGAATAGGTGCCCAAAATTGCACAGCATATTCAAGGTGTGGCCTTAGCATTAATTTATAAAGAGGCAAAATTATATTTTTATCCTGCGGGAAACAGCTTATTGATCCAAGGAGAAATCTGACTGCCATTTTGGGGTCAAGAAGGAATTTTTTTCCCTGGTTAGTGCAAAATTGGAAAGAGCGAAGCCGGGGTTTTTTGCCTTCTTTTGGATCAACAGCAACAAATTAACAGATATAGGAAAGGCTGAACTTGATGGACGCATGTCTTTTTTCAGCCTATGTAACTATGTAACTATGTAACTATGAATTAATGCCCCTGTTTATACACGACAATACCTTACTAGCCTTAGCAACTGCTGACTGACATTGCACATTGTTGCCTAGTTTGTTGTCTATAACAATTCCTAAATCTTTTCTCATTGTTATCCCTAATTCACTACCATTTAGGGTGTAGGTTGCTTGTGGATTCCCTACCGCGAAGGGCACAACTTTACATTTATCTACATTAAATTTCATCTGCCATTTGTGTGCCCAGTCCCCCAGTCTATCTCCAATAATGGCACTCCATGCGGGTTTAGCCCCAGCTCTATGGGATCTGTTTAATTTCCCCAAAATAATCCCTTCATACAGTTGTTATAGTCGACATGGTGCAGGGGACCTATAGTTTGAAGGATGGAAGTTGGATATTTTGTCTGACTTATGTGAGTTTTCTGTTGCAGAGTTGCTTATAGTCACAGCCAGACTTATGCATTCGGATTCGGGAGAAAATTAACAGGAATGTTGCATTTTCGTTGTTCAAACAAAATACTAAATAAACTAATATGGCGGAGGATAAACGCACACAAAGACGAAGAAGCACAACACGAAGAATCTTCGCGTTCATCTTTATAAATATCTACTAGCTAATCTCCCTGGTCCCTTCCCCCCATACAAGTCACTGCCTCTAGCCTGCCTTGTCTACAGAGCATTGCATGAGTTAACAGGAACGGGAATCCGTAGGATTATTGGTCGCTCTTACAGAACTTTAACTCCTGAAGCCGGGAGGCCAATGGTCTCCCCAGGCCAAGTTTCGGCGTCAGGAGTTAATGGTTCATAAGAGCGACTCTACTGGTTGCCGACAAGTAGCTCCTGTGACATTAACAAAAGAAAGGCAGCTGCCCTTCATTGGTTGGCGCCAGAGGAGGCCACTGCCAGCGACCAAAAGAGTCTCTTCTACGGACCTTTAAAATCCTGGAGAAAAATGCTAATGCATATTGTTACCAAGTTAACCCCGTATTAACCACTGCTAGAAAACCGTCACAAAATGAAGAACGTACAGGAAAATCACAGGAAAGTTTTTTTTCACAAAGACTTACGGGAAGACGAACACGAAGATGTGGCTGGCACCCAAGTCTAGTCTCAGCCCACTTGGATTTCAAGGCAGGGGAGCTGGGACTGGTAGCAACGTTGCCCTGAATTTCTCCTCTTCTCCCAAAGTCTGCTTGAAACAATTAGCAACAATGAGCAGCTTATAGCGACTTCATGGGGAGGAATAATCATTGTAAAAACACAACAATTGACAAACATTTACAGATTTTAATAAATACATTCACTTTT
>VKOC01015574.1:0-36232 GCA_009364415.1 Spea multiplicata | reverse complement strand
CATCTCAGAATGAAAATGCAGAGATCTTTTTAATGGTTTTCTTTATCTGTAAAGTCCTGCTGGAAGTGATTCTAGCCATTCTATTATATACTTCATACCGGAAGTCTAAGGCTAAAAAAAAGTAAGTTTCCCACTTAATAATATTGTTATAAGTTCATAAGGCCCTGGCTGGGGTAGCATTTACCAAAAACAACTTATTTTACACCATAAAGGGGCATTTATCACATCCCTGTATAAATCGGTGGTTACGGCGATTGAACAACATGTCTTAGTGAAACCGCTTGGTAAGATCAGAATGTCCCTAGAGACTATTGGCTGTTACAATGTTACCTGGTGTGTTGCTTGTTTCTGCTCATGGAACCATTAGCTTCATCCGTGATCATCCCATTAAATCCCAAATGTTCTTTATTTCAGCCTAGGACCTGATGAATGTGAGAAAGGTGAAGCCAGAACAACTGGAGACATCACACCACCACTCTCCATTTCACCGGACATGGATTCATCATATTCCGGAACTGAGACCGAGACTGGGACTGAGACCGAGACTGAGAATGAGAAGGATAGTTCATCATCGGACTCTTCAGCATCTCCGATGTCCCAAATACCCTCTTCAGAAGAGTTGGTCTCTGACACAATTTTTGATAAAGAGGACTCTTCAATGTCAATGGAGTCGGCTCTCTCCTACTTTTATGATAGTTCCTAAGACATTTTCGACAACATCCAGGGGCTCCCTGCTGCTACAGCCACGACTGTTGGGCAATTGTAGCATCAAGCAGGCTGACCAAGTGGCATAAAGACATTAAAGACATGGATAGCCATTCAGGGAGGCCTCCCTCTAAGGACATTTATGCATGCCAGGGGGCTGTGCAGATATAGACACTGCCCATAGTGCATTGTGGAGGAAGAAAATGCCCTTCACTTGTTCTGGGACCTGGAATTGGAACTCAAGGACAGTATTGTGAGAAAGTGTCTGTGCTACCACTCTGTACTCGGCAGAGACGGCACAGCACTGAAGAGCTGGAAGGAGAGACTCGCTAAACTAAAGCAGAAATTGATTTTGGAGCCTCAAAGACCTTTTCATCTTAGGAAAAGTGCTGGTGCTGCGCAACAAGATTCTTCCCGTTCTGCAGTATGTGGCTCAGGCCTGGCCCTTGCTGGTCACCATACACCGAGCCTTCAACAAAGCAATTTTCCAGTTCACCTGTGGCTCCAAAATGGACAGAGTAAAGCGCGCAGTGATTTACATGGAACTTCGCAGGGGAGGCAAAGGAGTGCCTGACATCCCCACCATGCTGTTGACTTTCTATGCGTGCAATTGCTTGCGCAAGACTCTCGGAGAAGTAGTGAAAGGCTCTGCTGGAAGCTCCATGTCTCGCTTCTTCCTACTGCCCCTGTGAAAGGCAGCTCAAGTGGGAAAAGTGGGGCAGCTCCATCCCTTATAATTGGACTATGCCCAGGTTCTACTCGGACCTGGGTAAATTTGCAAGGGAGCACCAACTGGAGGGAGTTAAGCCAGACCTGTGGTCACCTCGTGTGATCCACAAACTCATCAGACCCAAAGACACTATCGAGAACAACCCAGGGCTTCCTGCTGCCACAGCCACGACTGTTTGGGCAAATGGGTCATCAAGCAGGCTGACCAAGTGGCATAAAGACATTAAAGACATGGATGGCCATTCAGGGAGGCCTCCCCCTAAGGACATTTCTGCATGCCAGGGGGCTGTGCATTTATAGACACTGCCCATAGTGCACTGTGGAGGAGGAAAATGCCCTTCACTTGTTCTGGCAGAACTATTTGCACAGGCTTTGTTCAGAGCCCTGGAGTTGGAACTCAAGGACTCGATTGAGAGAAATTACCTGTCCAACCACTCTGTACTTTACAGACATTTTCTAGGAACACACACACTGAGAGCACCATTGAGGATGCCTGGAGCCTCATGTGCTGTGTAAAGGACGCTTTATGGTTTGCCAGGAACCGCCTGGTGTTGAGGAGGGAGCAGGTCACAGTGCATGACTGCCAACTGGAGACCACCACCGGACTCCATTCCACCGGACATGGATTCGATTCGGTCCAGACCTGAGGATATTGGGATAACGGACGCTTTATGGTGCCCCAAAAGTCCTCTTCTGAAGAGTGGGCCTCCACCACATTTATTGAAAAAGGGGACTCTTCCACTTTAATGGAGTCAGCTCCCTCCCACCTTGCTGACGTCCCCTAATCTGCCACGTGCGAGATGTATGCACGCCCGTGTCGGAACCTCTCAAAAGGTTCTTTAGATCATTGAATAAAATAATTGCTTTAGTTCTTCAAATTTTTGCTTTCTTGTTTCGGCTTTCTTGTTTTTCCAACTATTCATCCAGTTGCTGTTTAAACGTCTGTACAGACTCCGATAAAACTACCTCTGCAGTCAGAGAATTCCACATCCTTATTGCCCTTACTGTAAAAAAAAAACACTTTCCTCTGCCATAGACGAAATCTCCTTTCTTCCAGTCTAAACGCGTGACCACGTGTCCTATGCATAGTCCTGTTTATGAACAGATTTCCACACAATGGTTTTTTATTGGCCCCGAATAAATTTATATAATGTTATCATATCCCCTCTGAGGCGACGTTTTTCTAAACTAAACAGATTGAAATTATTAACCTTTCTAGTGCTATGATATCCTTCTTTAGAATAGGTGCCCAAAATTGCACAGCATATTCAAGGTGTGGCCTTAGCATTAATTTATAAAGAGGCAAAATTATATTTTTATCCTGCGGGAAACAGCTTATTGATCCAAGGAGAAATCT
The DNA here is from genome assembly GCA_009364415.1 of Spea multiplicata. Lineage (NCBI taxonomy): Eukaryota > Metazoa > Chordata > Amphibia > Anura > Pelobatidae > Spea > Spea multiplicata. The sequence continues at coordinate 33,441 of VKOC01015574.1, read as the reverse complement.
GACTGCCATTTTGGGGTCAAGAAGGAATTTTTTTCCCTGGTTAGTGCAAAATTGGAAAGAGCGAAGCCGGGGTTTTTTGCCTTCTTTTGGATCAACAGCAACAAATTAACAGATATAGGAAAGGCTGAACTTGATGGACGCATGTCTTTTTTCAGCCTATGTAACTATGTAACTATGTAACTATGAATTAATGCCCCTGTTTATACACGACAATACCTTACTAGCCTTAGCAACTGCTGACTGACATTGCACATTGTTGCCTAGTTTGTTGTCTATAACAATTCCTAAATCTTTTCTCATTGTTATCCCTAATTCACTACCATTTAGGGTGTAGGTTGCTTGTGGATTCCCTACCGCGAAGGGCACAACTTTACATTTATCTACATTAAATTTCATCTGCCATTTGTGTGCCCAGTCCCCCAGTCTATCTCCAATAATGGCACTCCATGCGGGTTTAGCCCCAGCTCTATGGGATCTGTTTAATTTCCCCAAAATAATCCCTTCATACAGTTGTTATAGTCGACATGGTGCAGGGGACCTATAGTTTGAAGGATGGAAGTTGGATATTTTGTCTGACTTATGTGAGTTTTCTGTTGCAGAGTTGCTTATAGTCACAGCCAGACTTATGCATTCGGATTCGGGAGAAAATTAACAGGAATGTTGCATTTTCGTTGTTCAAACAAAATACTAAATAAACTAATATGGCGGAGGATAAACGCACACAAAGACGAAGAAGCACAACACGAAGAATCTTCGCGTTCATCTTTATAAATATCTACTAGCTAATCTCCCTGGTCCCTTCCCCCCATACAAGTCACTGCCTCTAGCCTGCCTTGTCTACGGAGCATTGCATGAGTTAACAGGAACGGGAATCCGTAGGATTATTGGTCGCTCTTACAGAACTTTAACTCCTGAAGCCGGGAGGCCAATGGTCTCCCCAGGCCAAGTTTCGGCGTCAGGAGTTAATGGTTCATAAGAGCGACTCTACTGGTTGCCGACAAGTAGCTCCTGTGACATTAACAAAAGAAAGGCAGCTGCCCTTCATTGGTTGGCGCCAGAGGAGGCCACTGCCAGCGACCAAAAGAGTCTCTTCTACGGACCTTTAAAATCCTGGAGAAAAATGCTAATGCATATTGTTACCAAGTTAACCCCGTATTAACCACTGCTAGAAAACCGTCACAAAATGAAGAACGTACAGGAAAATCACAGGAAAGTTTTTTTTCACAAAGACTTACGGGAAGACGAACACGAAGATGTGGCTGGCACCCAAGTCTAGTCTCAACCCACTTGGATTTCAAGGCAGGGGAGCTGGGACTGGTAGCAACGTTGCCCTGAATTTCTCCTCTTCTCCCAAAGTCTGCTTGAAACAATTAGCAACAATGAGCAGCTTATAGCGACTTCATGGGGAGGAATAATCATTGTAAAAACACAACAATTGACAAACATTTACAGATTTTAATAAATACATTCACTTTTAATTTACATAACAAAATGGGTCGATTTTTGTAGACTACAATGTACTCAAACACAGTCGTGACGATTGTCGGGCAGTGATGTATTTACCCTTGGAACTGCCCTAGCAAGACCAAGCACAGCACCCTCAGACTCCCCTAGTCAGCTGCCACACTTGTTGCAGAGTGCCGAGATATGACATCATAGACAGACACTCTGTGACATGGAGATGTACTATGGGGGGGGCTTTAAGAAAATTACTTATGGAACATCGGAGCTGTTTTGGGGTTTTTGCTATGTCTTTTCTCTCTTATCAATTAGTGCACCCACACAAATCATATATTGTTTTTTCAGCACAAGTAGGGCTTTCATTTGAAACCATATTAAGCTGGGTAGTACATTGTTTTGTTTGAAATAAATGAAAAAAATGCATTTTTTACAGTTTTGTATACATACAAATTGTACACACATTGAACCAATGGGAAAAAAATATCCCAAATATATTCATTAACTTGTCCTGATTTGGAAACCACCCAACATGGCCAGGATTTTTATCTATTTTGACCAGTATAGGGCAAATATTGCAAGGCATGCATCACGTTTTTGAAATGTAATTTTTTCAAATTTGGCATGGTAGTCTAATAACTGCAATAGTTGTCACAGATACTGATTATCCCCCCAAAATTATATGTTTATGAACAGTAGATAAGTCAAGGTGTACAACTAGGGTCATTTTGACACTTTTCAAACAGGGATTTTATCGCCAATTGCTGCCAAATGTTGAGGTATTTTTATATTTGTTTGGATTTTTTGCATATGTTGCAATGTTGCTTTAGATTTTATATTATATTTTGTATAGAATATGTGCAACAGTGGAAGAAAACACCACATTTTGTTCACCAACATCTCCCGGTTCCAACAAGGCCTCACATGCATGGTTCATGACAGGTTTAGGCCGCTGACATCAATCAGGGAGACCGATCAATAATCAGCGACTTAAAATGTCACCGACAAGTGATCAGGTAATAATTATGATTTTTTCATTTATTAATAATTCGTGTTTTTTCATAATTACCCTAGATGACCCCTCTCTCTTTGTAGAGCAGGGTCATCCGTGGGCTGCCATAATGATCCGATCACTCCTATTGGCCAGGAGCAATCTGATCAGCCCAGCCCAGCATTTGATCTGGAAGTACCCTGGACTTTCAGGTCAGTGCTGTTATTTTTTTTATTATTATTTATAAATTTTTTAAAATTATTTATTTTTACATTTTTTTAATTTTTTAAATCTATTTTTTACATTTTTTTTTTAACTCTTTCAATGCTGATGCTCCATTGAAGCACAGCATTGGCTGATATTTAGTCCCCACAAGCTTATTAAAGATGTTGATAAGATATTTATTTGTGATATAACTTGGTCGGACCACAATGCGGTCATAGTGATAACTCAGGACAAAAATCTAAAAATCCCTAGCAGAGATTGGAGATTGAATAATACTTGACCTTTGTATCGTCAACCACGGCCCTATTCCCAATGAGACAATAGACACCAAGCTAATTAAAACTTTTATTTATTCGACTTTGGATAAATTTGGCCACGGTCAATAATTACATAAATTTTTTCCCAATGTGACACTCATTGAAACGTAATAATTCATTACAATTAACCATACATTAACCACGCCTTTGGCTAACAGCCAAGCGTATTAATACTGATGTTTATATATATATATATATGTATGTGTATATGGCTGGTAAGGGCGTAACCATTCCAAGTCACCTGTAGAGGCTGCCGGCGTCCAAAGCCCAGCAGCCATCCGTCGACAAACGCATCACCTGAGCAATGAGTCCATGGAGTGTTCTGCACTTCCGCCCTTAGGCTTGTGCACCACGAGTACAACCATACCTTAGACAGTTGCCTCAAGCACCGTACCAGCCAACCACATATTAACAAAAACCCATAATGTAAAAAACACTAACCGCCACAATTGACGATAAATACCAAATCAAAAGAGGGAAGGGAGGGTGGCAATTTCACCTTCTTTAAAACCTACAAGCCAGATTGTAAATAGCTCTCACAATATATTGCCTAAATTCACCCTAAAGCCTTCCCCTTCTTCCTGTCACTGAATATTCAGAATAGAGGGCAAAAGTTCATCTGGAAGTCAAGGAGTCACACAGGATGGTTGTAAGTAACAAAACGTTTAGCCCTTTGCTGGGTCATGGGGTGTTCCTTGTTCCTCACCCGGTCATGGTGCCCCTACACCGATGTACTTGCTTCGGGGCTGGTCTATTCTACAGAATAATGACAACCCCAGAAATTCCATTAATACATATATGGTGCGCTTATAAATGTGTTATGAGGGGACATATAATAATGCTGAGCTCTGAGGAGCAAAAACAATTCCTCTCCTCTCTCCCAGAATTATATTTAGAGCTCAACCGACTATCAAGGGAAAATAAACATTCACCACTTTTTGAAATCTCAGAGAATTTAAGCAATGCTCACCATATGGCTAAAACAAAGGAGAATCTTAGGAAGTTAAATCAGATATGGTACTATAAGAATAACAAGACAAAAAAAGTGGCGTGTCATAGAATTATAACAGAAAAGGATAAATCTTTTTATACCCCGCATGAAATAGGTGCTGCTTTTGGAAGATAGTATCAAGAATTATTAAATATTCCAGATCAGTCTGAAGAACCCTCTATCCAAAATTACTTAAAGAAAATCACTCTGCCTAAATAATCAAAAGAACATTTAGATCAATTGAATGCGCCGGGCCAATAGGATTTTCAAATTTATTTAAGATATCATTTAGTCCAGAAACTCTGCAATATATTTAATTTAATAGGAAACCAGGCCCATTTCCCAACAGAAATGATGCGTGCCAATATAGTTCCCTTCTTCCCTTCTTAAAGCAAGACAAGCCCCCTGATAAGATCACTAACTACAGACCGATTTCTCGGATAAACTCAGACAATAAAATCTATGCTGCCCTCCTTGCGGCCAGACTAAAAAAGATAATTCCTGTCTTAATAAATAAGGATCAGGTAGGCTTTAGAGCAGGAAGAACTCCTAGCAGTAATATTAGACGGTTAATGCATATACAGGACGTTAATAAAAGGAAGCTAAACCCCATGTTGACTCTGTTTTTAGATGCTGAAAAAGCATTTGACAGAGTCAACTGGAAATTCTTCAAAGCATCTTTAGAGAACTTGGGTCTTGAAGGTAAGATTCTACATAAGATAATGGCTCTATATGTTTCATCTACAGACAGGATAGTTGGACAGGATATATCTTCTCAATGGTTCCAGATCATAAATGGTACTAGACAAGTCTGCCCTTTATCTCCCCTCTTACATATACTTTCTTTGGAACCCCTGGCTCAAAGTATAAGAGACAATGTACAAATTAAAGGAGGCCTGAATAAAGGAAAAGACGGTAAAATAATGTTCTATGCTGATGATATTGTTATTACCGTCTTAGATCCAGCAGAGAATTTATTTAATGAAATACATTTATACGGAAATGTGGCAAATTTAAATTCAATGTATCTTGATGTTGGTTAGTTCTCCTGGCCCTTTGGCACAGGCCTTAAAGACTAAATACTTATTTATCTGGGCCTCTAAGGAAGTAATTTACCAAGGGCCGGCCAAAGACTTAACGCCGCCTGGGGCGAAGTTTAAAATGACCCCCACCCCCCGACGCTGGGGGGGGGCGGCATTTTAAACTTCGACTACGCCATTATCTACCCCCCCTCCCCGTACTTACCTTTAAAGAGTCCTGTGGCGAGTCTCCCTGTTCTGCCACGGTGCCGGCTTGTAATGCTGAGCCCCGGAGATTGACGCCACTTCCGGCGCTCAACATTACAAGCCGGCATCGAGACCGAACAGGGAGACTCGCCGCAGAGAAGAGAGAAGGAGGGGAGCCGATCGGGTAAGCGAAAAAACCCACTCGGCGCCCCTCTCTCTCTCCTCCACTTCAAAAAAAAAACAAAGCAATTGCCCCAGTCGGCTCCATTGTAGGGCCGGCCCTGAATTTACCTGTGGATAAAAATAACAACAAATCCTGAGAAATTATTGGAGGTGAATTATAAATCTCTATTAGCCGACACAATCGATTCTTTGAAATCCTGGTCAAAGCTAGAGGTTTCCTGGAGGGAAAGGATAAATCTTATATTCTTCCACAATGGATTTATTTGGTTAGACCAGTTCCCCTTTATTTTTCCAAGAGCTGGCTAATGGAGATCCAAAAGTCATTCACAAGATTTATATGGGGATCTAAGACCCCAAGAATCTCAGTCAAGATCCTAAAGAAAAGTATAAGTGAAAGGGGGGTAGATTTTCCACACATAAATAAATATCATGAAGCAGCAATGATTATACATATTTCAAAATGGTTGATAGAGTCTGATCACGATGAGACCTGGTATAATCAAAGAACTTAGGCTATTTTATAATGCCAGATATTTCTTTAAAATTTTTAGAAATGAATATTAAGGATCTGGACAGAAGCAAATGGTGCCATAGAGGTTTAAGGAATTATAACCAGCTGGTGAAAGATGATATAGTCAGACCATCCTGGAGCTAGTTGCTGATTTTGAGTTACCTATGAATGAGCTGTTTATATATCTGCGGGTAAAGAACTATATGGAAGTAGAGAAGAGATCTCACAATGGAAATAAATCTAAGATGAAAGTATTACTGGGAAAATAGGGTAATGTTACCAAAGTGTTAAAAAGCGGGATTTGTGAAGAAGAGGACAGCCTGAACATTGAATTAAAGTCAATGTTGAAATGGCAAAAAGAGATAGCTCTGGAAATCAATCAAGAAGACTGGTGTAGAACCTTAACTAACCTAAAAAAGAACATCCATTGTTTAAACCTTAATGAACTATAATATAACATAATGAATAGATGGCACCTGGTACCAGGAAGATTGAGTATGATGTACCCCAAAGTCTGTGACTTAAGTTGGAGATGCAGTACAGAGAAAGGCACTTACACTCATATCTGGTGGAGTTGGAAAAAATGAGATACATTGTGGCATATGGTTATCTCAGTACTAGATATGTGAGAGATTACTGCTGTACAATTTTCTCCTAAGAGCTTTCTTTTGCATATAAGATGGATAAATAAAAATCCTATACAAAACTATTTAGCCCTTCATATACTAATGGCTGCAAAAATCCTAATAGCGCGTAACTGGAAAAGTCAAGAAGTTCCTCCTTGGGAGAAACTAAAAGCTCAAATAAATTATCAGTTACAAATGGAAAAAAATCTCCTGGAACCAAAACATGAAATAATATCAGACCAGGCATTAAATCATCTTCAATCTTCAGTACAATCCCTAAGTACATAGTTAAGGGACAGCGGTCACCTGATCAATAAGATTAAATTTGTGGATTTACCCCAAGATAATATTTGGCTAATTACGTGCGACGTCTCAAGTTTATATCCAATCATAGCGCATGAGGCTGGTGTAAAAGCGCTGCGGAATTTATTATATAAATCCTCTAACTACTGTGATCCTCCCTGTAGAATTTATACTGGAAATGCTGGAGATTTCTCTAAAACTCATTTTCGATTTGAGAATAAATTCTTTGTACAATCGAGCGGGACTTGTAGCATATGCCAACTGTTTTATTTATGACTATGGAAAAAGACACATCCTTCAACCATTTGAAAGCAATCTCTGTCTGTCTTCCAGATATATTGACGACATTGTCATGATCTGGCATGGTGATGAATAAAGTATTATTGATGCCATTTCATATTTGAATGCGCTTGATTCACCGGTGCGCTTGACTTGTGAATATAGTCAGAGTGCTGTGAGCTTCCTTGACCTCACTCTGTCTTTAAGCAGGGGTCGCTTACACTATTCACTATTTAAAAAGCCAACGGGTCGCAATACACTGCTCCATTTTAAAAGTTTCCACCGTGGAAAAACCTTCATAGGCTCCTTCTATGTTAATCAATCTTTTACATAAGTGCCTATTCACATAACTGTGGGTATTAAATATAGATGTGAATGGTGATTACCTTTTGCAAGAAAGTTAATATTTATGAGCTCATTCTATGTGATTTAAACCCCTTTAGTCCCCTTTATTTTCTGGTACCTCAAGTCGCGGAGCAATTTTGCCATTTTCAGAGATTATTCCCCTTTACCCATGTAAACTATATATTTTTGTTTTTCAAGGAGCGGGAGAGGGCTTTCTTTTGATACATAGTTAGAGAATTAGATGAAAAATGAGAAATTTAGTAAAATATTTTTTGTATTTTTGTATGGTTAGAGGCCCTCTTAGGCACCTCTTGAACATGTTATTAATGCTAGTGATGACACAATTGCATCACTTAGCTCACCTTATTTTTTTATTATTGATTATTATTTTAGTGATTTTTTTATTGTTAAATAATTTTAAACTTTAACGGCTTTCAAGCACCCGCGCCGGCAGAAAGATGTGTCCCTGCCGCTGCAAGAAGCTCAGGAAGTACAAGTAGGTCCATAAGGGACTGACGGGGTTAACCATTCCTTCATATAGGCGTACCTATCCACATATGTGTCGCCTATTTACTAAATTGTGGGTGTGTTTATCCACTGATGGGATGATATTTCTTTTATAAATTGGCATTTTGTGTTTTTTGTATGATGAAGGTTCGGTGTTTGAGACCAAAACCGTTCATCTGACGTAAACTAATAAATATATTTGCACTTTAATATGAAGCCCTGCGAGTGTTCCAAGTTTTCCATAGATATATATATATATAGATAGATATACACATTACTAAAGCAAACTACAGAAAGGGACCCAGCCTCCCAAATGTGCCCTGACCCCCAGCACTCATAGGGTTAAGTTGCACCTGGCATTGCAAAGACCAACAGTTTGGGTTCCAAAACAGTTGAGAATTACTATTTGAATGATCTGTTCCTTCAGTTTCATATATAATTGTTAATTTGTGAGATGTTTCCTAAGTTATCAGAAGGTGACGTTTTTACAAAGTCTTAGAGGGAAATCAATAAATGATCAGTAAAGAAAGTTACTTTATTTTCCCATTTTCTTAAACATTATTCATACATCTTTGTGTCTTTTATTAGACAATGTCATTAGTCTGAGTACATTAAACATGCGCAGGATAGTCATAGATCTCCTGAATCTAAGACAAGACCAAACAGGTTCTGGGTTTTTATGCTTCTAATAAATATAAGTTAGTGAAGCTTTGTTCTTTAGATATGGTATATATTAAGGGCCATGAAGAGTTTCATGTAAACACCTGTACACTCATGGAATGCGGTTACCATGGAAACCTATGACATCAAAGAATTCTAAAGGATTGTCTGTTCCAGGCGCTGCTTACTGTGACATCAAGCCCATGATGTCACAATAGCCACATTCACAATAAGTGAGACAATCCGCGTGAAGCAGATCACTTGCGAAAATGGGACGCAACGGCTCTATCTCTGAGCTCCTGTGCATCCTGATTTTAGCTGTGAGCCCCTTGCATGTCGTTGGAGGAGGAAGTGGAACGGGCTCTGACGCGGAGAAATCTCAGAAAGAAAATGTTGAGATGTATTTGATGGTTGTCTGTATCTGTGCCGTCCTGCTGGATGTGATTACAACCATTCTATTCTATTTCACATACCGGAAGACTAAGGCTAAAAAAAAGTAAGTTTCCCACTTAATAATATTGTTATAAGTTCATAAGGCCCTGTCTGGGGTAGCAAAGGGACATTTACCAAAAACAACTTATTTTACACCATAAAGGGGCATTTATCACATCCCTGTATAAATCGGTGGTTACGGCGATAGAACAACATCTCTTAGTGAAACCGCTTGGTAAGATCAGAATGTCCCCAGAGACTATTGGCGGTTACAATGTTACCTGGTGTGTTGCTTGTTTCTGCTCATGGAACCATTAGCTTCATCCGTGATCATCCCATTAAATCCCAAATGTTCTTTATATCAGCCTAGGACCTGATGAATGTGAGAAAGGTGAAGCCAGAACAACTGGAGACATCACACCACCACTCTCCATTTCACCGGACATGGATTCATCATATTCCGGAACTGAGACCGAGACTGAGACTGAGACCGAGACTGAGACTGAGGATAGTTGGACAACAGACTCTTCATCATCTACGATGTCCCAAATACCCTCTTCAGAAGAGTTGGTCTCTGACACAAGTTTTGATAAAGAGGACTCTTCAATGTCAATGGAGTCGGCTCTCTCCTACTTTTATGATAGTTCCTAAGACATTTTCGACAACATCCAGGGGCTCCCTGCTGCTACAGCCACGACTGTTGGGCAATTGTAGCATCAAGCAGGCTGACCAAGTGGCATAAAGACATTAAAGACATGGATAGCCATTCAGGGAGGCCTCCCTCTAAGGACATTTCTGCATGCCAGGGGGCTGTGCGGATATAGACACTGCCCATAGTGCATTGTGGAGGAAGAAAATGCCCTTCACTTGTTCTGGCAATACCAGTTTGCACAGGCTTTGTTCAGAGCCCTGGAGTTGGAACTCAAGGACAGTATTGTGAGAAAGTGTCTGTGCTACCACTCTGTACTCGGCAGAGACGGCACAGCACTGGAAGGAGAGACTCGCTAAACTAAAGCAGAAATTGATTTTGGAGCCTCAAAGACCTTTTCATGGAAGGAAAAGTGCTGGTGCTGCGCAACAAGATTCTTCCCGTTCTGCAGTATGTGGCTCAGGCCTGGCCCTTGCTGGTCACCATACACCGAGCCATCAACAAAGCAGTTTTCCAGTTCACCTGTGGCTCCAAAATGGACAGAGTAAAGCGCGCAGTGATTTACATGGAACTTCGCAGGGGAGGCAAAGGAGTGCCTGACATCCCCACCGTGCTGAGGACTTTCTATGCGTGCAATTGCTTGCGCAAGACTCTCGGAGAAGTAGTGAAAGGCTCTGCTGGAAGCTCCATGTCTCGCTTCTTCCTACTGCCCCTGTGAAAGGCAGCTCAAGTGGGAAAAGTGGGGCGGCTCCATCCCTTATAATTGGACTATGCCCTGGTTCTACTCGGACCTGGGTAAATTTGCAAGGGAGCACCAACTGGAGTGAGTTAAACCAGACCTGTGGTCACCTCGTGTGATCCACAAACTCATCAGGCCCAAAGACACTATCGAGAACAACCCAGGGCTCCCTGCTGCCACAGCCACGACTGTTTGGGCAAATGTGGCATCAAGCAGGCTGACCAAGTGGCATAAAGACATTAAAGACATGGATGGCCATTCAGGAAGGCCTCCCCCTAAGGACATTTCTGCATGCCAGGGGGCTGTGCAGATATAGACACTGCCCATAGTGCACTGTGGAGGAGGAAAATGCCCTTCACTTGCTCTGGCAGAACTATTTGCACAGGCTTTGTTCAGAGCCCTGAGTTGGAACTCGAGGACTCGATTGAGAGAAATTACCTGTCCAACCACTCTGTACTTTACAGACATTTTCTAGGAACACACACTGAGAGCACCATTGAGGATGCCTGGCGCCTCATGTGCTGTGTAAAGGACGCTTTATGGTTTGCCAGGAACCTCCTGGTGTTGAGGAGGGAGCAGGTCACAGTGCATGACTGCCAACTGGAGACCACCACCGGACTCCATTCCATCGGACATGGATTCGATTCGGTCTAGACCTGAGGATATTGGGATAACGGACGCTTTATGGTGCCCCAAAAGTCCTCTTCTGAAGAGTGGGCCTCCAACACATTTATTGAAAAAGAGGACTCCACTTCCACTTCAATGGATTCAGCTCCCTCCCACCTTGATGACGTCCCCTAATCTGCCACGTGCGAGATGTATGCACGCCCGTGTCGGAACCTCTCAAAAGGTTCTTTAGATCATTGAATAAAATAATTGCTTTAGTTCTTCAAATTTTTACTCTTGTTTCCGCAGCCCCAGGTTCTGCACGCGCGCATAGAGCCCATCCCCATCTGTAACATAATTAACATAGTCATCCAGAAAAACCAAAAAGCCCACAATGAAGGGATTTCCAATTGTGCCTCAAAAAGGGTAAAAATTCCTTCCTTACTCAAAAACAGCCTCTGATTTCTCTCTGGATCAATAAGTGGAAAAGCACTAGAACCTTGAGATGAAACCGGCAGTAACTTTACTGGGGCTTCTAGATAAATAGAAAAAGGATCCAGAGATCCAGACTTTTCTCTTTTGTGTCACAGATTTTGCTAATAGAGCTTAAAAAATCTTCTCTGAAGTGTGACCCCGGCGGGCACCATCATATGACACGCACATATGAGCCAAGATGGCAGTCCGATTTCTCCTTTAATCAATAAGCTGTTTCCCCATAATTAATGATTATATCCCTGAATAGTATGTTTTTCCAACTATACATCCAGTTGCTGTTTAAACGTCTGTACAGACTCCGATAAAACTACCTCTGCAGTCAGAGAATTCCACATCCTTATTGCCCTTACTGTAAAAAAAAAACACTTTCCTCTGCCATGGACTAAATCTCCTTTCTTCCAGTCTAAACGCGTGACCACGTGTCCTATGCATAGTCCTGTTTATGAGCAGATTTCCACATAGTGGTTTTTTATTGGCCCCGAATAGTTGCTTATAGTCACAGCCAGACTTATGCATTCAGATTCGGGAGAAAATTAACAGGAATAGTATTCAAACAAAATACTAAATAAACTAATATGGCGGAGGATAAACGCACACAAAGACGAAGAAGCACAACACGAAGAATCTTCGCGTTCATCTTCATAAATATCTACTAGCTAATCTCCCTGGTCCCTTCCCCCCATACAAGTCACTGCCTCTAGCCTGCCTTGTCTACGGAGCATTGCATGAGTTAACAGGAACGGGAATCCGTAGGATTATTGGTCGCTCTTACAGAACTTTAACTCCTGAAGCCGGGAGGCCAATGGTCTCCCCAGGCCAAGTTTCGGTGTCAGGAGTTAATGGTTCATAAGAGCGACTCTACTGGTTGCCGACAAGTACCTCCTGTGACATTAACAAAAGAAAGGCAGCTGCCCTTCATTGGTTGGCGCCAGAGGAGGCCACTGCCAGCGACCAAAAGAGTCTCTTCTACGGACCTTTAAAATCCTGGAGAAAAATGCTGATGCTTATTGTTACCATGTTAACCCCGTATTAACCACTGCTAGAAAACCGTCACAAAATGAAGAATATACAGGAAAATCACAGGAACGTTTTTTTCCACAAAGACTTACGGCAAGACGAACACGAAGATGTGGCTGGCGCCCAAGTCTAGTCTCAACCCACTTGGATTTCAAGGCAGGGGAGCTGGGACTGGTAGCAGCCGTGTCCTGATCTTCTCCTCTTCTCCCAAAGTCTGCTTGAAACAATTAGAAACAATGAGCAGCTTATAGTAACGTAATGGGGAGGAATAATCATTGTAAAAACACAACAATTGACAAACATTTACAGACGCACAGATTTTAATAAATACATTCACTTTTAATTTACATAACAAAATGGGTCTATTTTTGTAGACTACAATGTACATCAAACACAGTCGTGACGATTGTCGGGCAGTGATGTATTTACCCTTGGAACTGCCCTAGCAAGACCAAGCACAGCACACTCAGACTCCCCTAGTCAGCTGCCACACTTGTTGCAGAGTGCCGAGATATGACATCATACACAGACACTCTGTGACATGGAGATGTACTATGGGGGGGCCTTTAAACAAATTACTTGTAAATATCTCAAGAATGAAAGGCAGACTGTAATCCGTAAAATTATTTGCCCCAGTGCTGTTCCTCGACCACATATTAAAGTGTAAAAATATTTATTAGTTTAGGTCATATTGATGTTTCGGTCTCATAGACGGAGCCTTCTTCAGGACATACCATACAAAAAATTGTGAACACAAAATGCCAACTTATAAAAAAACACCATCCCATAAATGGATAAACACATCCACAATTAAGTAAATAGGTGACACCTATGTGTAAAAGTTAGCTTTTTTGAACAGATAATCTCAAAAATCAAATACTTTGAAATAAGTTAAAACAATGACCTCTATCAATGCTCACACAAGAGCAGAAAAATGAATTTTCTGTGCAATGCTAACATGGGTCTCAATACTATATAAAAAGGATGTGTAACCCAATACTGGAGAAAAGTTATAACACGGAGAACCTAGACAGCTAGCGGGGTTCTAGAAATCAATTAAATTAATTGGATTCATTCAGTCCAAAAGGTGGATAAGTATTGAGGGTTTCAATCCAGTACGTTTCGCGCTGCAGTAATAATCTTGCGCTGTCACCACCTCTGCGAAGGGGGGGACGCGGTCAATAAAGCGACAGGTTTATCAGTGTTAAAGACCCTAAATGCCATTCATATGTCGGATCTATGACCCCTCCTCCCATCTCTTAAAGTCAGGTTTGTCTTCCCACATAATTTAACCCACGGGGCAAGTAATTTTGGATATAACATCATTAGTCTGACAGGCTATTCTGTGACAGATTTTATATTGTTTGTGAAACTGTCCCCTTGGATCATGTGGCTACAGGTGACACGGCCCGTGCATTGGTAACTGCCGGGCTAGCCAGTAGTAGGATTTAACGGGATCAGTTGGGCTCAAAATATCTTTCAAGTTACATCCCCATCTATAACTAATAACATAAGTGGCACAGATCGGCTTATTTGAGGGGCAGAGATGGCACAGGAAGGCTTTTTCAGGGGCAGAGTTGGCACAGACAGGCTGCTTCAGGAGCAGAGGTGGGACAGGCAGACTGTTTTAGGGGCAGAGGCCTAACACGTCAATGTCTGGGTTAGTGTATAGTGGTGGGAACTATGCTGTACCATATTTTTTCAGTAAATATTATTTATTTAAACTTATTTAGTTAATATTTTTTCCAGATTTTCTTTCATTTGACTGACATACAGTTAAAAATTTGTGAAATAAATATTCTGCCCAACATAATTTTTTTGGGGGGGGTTGCTGCATACAAATACTCTAGGTACACCCCAGTTAACAGTACTTTGTTCATCACCATGCCAGATCATGACAATGTCGTCAATATATCTGGCATACAAACAGAGATTGCTTTCAAATGGTTCAAGGATGTGACTTTTTTCATAGTCATACATAAAACATTTGGCATATGCTACAAGTCCCGCTCGATTGTAGACAATTGTAGGCACATCTCCAGCATTTCCAGTATAAATTCTACAGGGAGGATCACAGTAGTTAGAGGATTTATATAATATATTCCGCAGCGCTTTTACACCAGCCTCATGCGCTATGATTGGATATAAACTTGAGACGTCGCACGTAATTAGCCAAATATTATCTTGGGGTAAATCCACAAATTTAATCTTATTGATCAGGTGACCGCTGTCCCTTAACTATGTACTTAGGGGGGCGTGTCCAGCTACCGAGGAAGATGGCCGCATGATCTTTCTGCTCCGCCGCTGCTCGCCCTTTTTTTAGCCTGAAACCTGTTTCAACTTACCTCTTCCCTGCTATGGGACACAATAAGAAGCTGCCGGCGGACCCTTCTACACCGGGTGCCCGCTCCCGCTCGACTTCTGCTTCCCTGTGGGAATATTTCCGCACTCCTGCGGACCTGGCCTCCCAGGTCTCTGAGGACCACGAGGCCCGATCTCCCGCCAGCTCGTCCTCTCTTGATGATGGCGCCCCTTTGCCTCCGACACCTTCTCAGCCTCTTACGCCTGAAGTTCGTCAACTGTTCTCATCCGCTCCGTGGCGTACGGACTTCTCGACGCTGATCCTCGAGCTCAAGCAGGTGGTAAGGGACGAGGTTTCTGCGTTGCGCACCGACTTAACCTCCCTAGAGCGCAGGGTGGTTGCTTTGGAGGACGCCTCCTCGGCCCAACATGATGCTGCTCGGCAGTCTCACCAGGACACTCACCAGTTGCTCCGGTGCCTGGGTCAGGTCCGTCGCCGTGTTGAGGACTTGGACAACAGGGGCCGCCGCCACAATATCAGGATCCGCGGTGTGGCCGAAGCTGACGCCTCTGAGGACCTCCCGGAGCTGCTGTCATCTCTGTTCTCCGGCTTACTGGGTCGGCCGTTTGATACAGCGGGATCTGTCGACCGTGTTCATCGGGCCCTGCGGCCCAGAGGTAATCCGGGCGGTCCTCCAAGGGATATAGTCTGTCACTTTACCCTCAAGGAAGCTGTCACGACGCGTGCCCGGGCGGTGGGGACGTGGCCTTGGCAGGGGCATCAACTCACCTTTTATCAGGATGTCTCTGACCTTACCCTCCACGTACGGCGAGCCCTACGGCCGTTGACCTCGGAGCTACAGCGTCTGCACATTCCGTTTCGATCGGGGTACCCCTTTGCCCTGGTGATCCGACATGCAAACACCTCCATCACGCTCAGATACCACCACGAGCTCCCTGATGTTCTCCACACGCTTAGCCTGTCTTCTCTACGTATTCCCGATTGGACTTTCCTGGGTCTCGATCCAGAGATCGGATCGTCGCGACCTCCGCTCCCTTCTCGCCCACAACGAGCCCCTCGTCCCCGACTCGGGGGTACTCCACCGGACTCTGACACGCACCCGGGAGCCTTACCTTCTGCACGGGCCGCTGAGGAATAATGCGGCCTACTTTCTGCTCTATTGGCTGCCCACTTGGTGGGTCTCAGGCACGGTTTGCTTTTCCAATGATGCTACATTCACCGGGGTGTAGACTTGCGGCTTTTCACACCCTCACGTTTCGCAGACTTCTTCGCACACCTGTGGTGGACTATGTTCCTGTACATGTTCCCCTGCACGTAAGATGTCCGGTGTCCTTGCCTTATATTCCTGATGTGTATTTATTTCTGTACTACCCCCCCCTTTTTTTTTTTTTTTTTTTTTTGTTACGGTGGTTGTTTATGTTTATTTGCGCGTATTAGGTGTGTCTCTGTGCGCGCGGTGCCCTTGCCTCCCCTACGCACGCGTGCTCGCCCACTTCTAACGGTTTCTGCATGGAGGTGTCCTTGTGTGCTCACTCCCTGTATTGTGGTCCTCGGTTGGGATTCCGGGCACTCGCCTTCTCGGACTCCCTCCTCGCGTACGTGCACACATTTTTATTTTATTTTATACGTATTTTCTATTTTATCTCATATTTATTTTATTTGCGCACATTGCGCATCTTTCTGAGGCCACACTGGGCTGCCCTTGCACGTTTGCCATTTACCTGCTCATTGTCCTCCTCTCTCTGGTACTCCTCGGGGTCCTGCCCTCCCCTCGCAGAGACCCTCTGCGTACTCCTGTACACACGAGGGGATGCCCTCGCCGGGTGGCCCTCAACTGCGCACACATACTCACCCATTTGTGTTGCTCTCTGCATATTTTTGAGCGCCCGCAGGGCTGTTCTTACGTTGTGGTCGACGGGAGGTGCGCTACCTGCCCGCCGCCTCCAAGTTCCCCGTTGTTGGGCTGCCTGCCCGCTCCTGTGCGCATGAAGCTGCCCCCCCCTGGGCCTAACTCTGTCCTCGCTCCTCGCCTACACAAACACGATATATTTTATATATATATATACTTTTTTTGTTTTTTTTGTTTTTGTTTTTGCACATGTCTCTCTGCGCATGCACAGGATTGTCCTTTCTCCGGGACACTGGCCACCCCTGCCTCACTCGCACCCACGCATATGTGTTTATCTCTGCAACTGTATATAATTGTATGCTTATTGTATTGGTGCTCTCGTTACTCTTTGCGCTGGGGTCTTTGGCCTAACTATTTACGTCGACCTGTACCATGGTGCTCTCACTCTGTGTTCTTCTCTCCAGGCCGCTGGCCTCCCCTGCCTCACTCGCACACGCGCATATGTATTTATCTCTGCCACTGTATATACTTGTGTGATTATTATATTGGTGCTCTCGTTACTCTTTGCGCTGGGGACTTTGGCCTCTCTATTTACGTCGGCCTGTAACATGGTGCCCTCACTCTGTTTCCTCTCTCTGGGACGCTGGCCACCCCTGCCTCACTCGCACATGCGCCTATGTATCTATCTCTGCAACTGTGTATATTTGTATGATTATTATATTGGTGCTCTCGTTACTCTTTGTGCTGGGGACTTTGGCCTATCTATTTACGTCGACCTGTAACATGATGCCCTCATTCTGTGTTCCTCCTGACAGTTCCTTCCTGCTACGCCCATGTCTCTCCTATCTCACCTGGGGACGGTCCTCTGTCCGCCGTCCTTCTGCCGCTCTGTTTTCACCTCGGTGACTTGCTCTTTCTACATTGTGCCTGGCCATATGGCAGCTTTAACTTGTAACTATGTTGGTTGCTCAGGTTTCTACTCCGCGTACATCTGTTTGCGTGTAGCGGCGGAGTTTTCTCTTCCTTGTTGGTTGCTCACCTCCCTGCACATATCGCCTCTTTTTTGCCGACTCGGCCCCACTTTCCCTTTTCCTGGGAGGTGGTTTACCCCCTTTTTTGCCGTCTCGGCAGGCGTTTGGTGTGTTTCTGTCCCGGATATAATATCCCGGAAAAACGTTCCCATTTGCTGCGTGATTTGCGAAGGGAAAAAGTTGATGTAGCTTTTATCCAGGAAACGCATTTTTGTGCCGGTCGAGCCCCTAGGCTTTCTGACCGGTTCTACCCTACTGGTTTCTTTAGTTCTAACACTGCCGCGAAGACGAAAGGAGTTGCTATCCTTCTCTCTAAATCTCTCCCCTTCCGGGAGCTGGATGTCTGCGTTGATCCGGACGGACGTTATTTGTTTCTCAAGGGAACTGTCGCGACCCAAACTTACACTTTTGCTAACCTTTACCTTCCTAACCGGGGGCAACATCTATCTTTGAAATGTATCCTGACTAGATTGCAGACCTTTACTGAGGGTACTCTGGTTTTGGGGGGTGACTTTAACGTGGCTCTTCATCCCTCTATGGACACTTCCTCTGGCCACTCCCGCGTTCCGCGCCGCGTCCTACGCTCCCTCCTTTCTCTTCTCTCCACGTACCGTCTTGTTGACTGTTGGAGAGCTCTACACCCCTCAGATAGGGACTATACTTTTTTCTCCACCCCTCATAATTCCTATTCCCGTATTGACTATTTTTTTCTCCCCTATGCTTGCGCTGTCCTACTCCGTCGGGCTGCTATTGGGCTAACAACGTGGTCTGATCATGCCCCGGTGATACTCTCCCTGGCCTCGCCGCTGACTCGCCCCATGGAGCGCTCGTGGCGCCTGAACGACGCTATCCTTTCTGATGAGATAGTGTGTGCTGAGACCTCGCAGGCTTTATCCCTTTATTTTAGTGAAAATTCGTCCCCCGATGTCCCAGAACTTACAATCTGGGAAGCCCATAAGAGTGTGATTAGGGGTCACTACATCCGGCTCTGCTCCCAGCGAAAGCGGGCGGCGGGCAGGGAGCTCAGCTCCTTGTGTGCGCGCATCGCTGAGTTGGAGCGGGCACATAAGGCCTCTCTGTCTGGCGACATCTTGCAGCAACTTACGCTTCTTCGTGGAGAGCTGGCCAAGCTCCTTAACGATAAATACCATTGCTCTTATTTACGCCACAACGCGTTGTTCCGGGAACACGGCGATAAGCCCGGCAAATATCTGGCTCGTGCCCTCCGGGGCTCCCGGCGCCTCACATATATCCCTAGGGTCCGGTCTACGGACGGTCGTCTGCACCTTCTTCACTCCGGTATTTCGCGGAGTTTCCTTGATTACTTCACGGACCTCTACAACCTCCCCCCTTTGGACGGAGCCCCCTCTCCGACCGCCAGCCGGTCGGCGTTGCTTACTTATCTAGATCGTACCGTCCGTACGGGCATCCCCCCTGCTGCTGCGGAAGCAGTCGATGCTCCTATCACGCTGCCTGAGTTTGTCCAAGCGGTGAAAGCCTCTCAAACCGGGGAATGCCCGGGGCCCGATGGTCTCCCTTTGCGGTACTACTCTCGCTTCCGGGACACCCTTGGCCCACACTTTGTCTCTGCCTTCAATTCCATCCTGGAGGGGGGCCGGATCCACGAGCATACCTTGATGGCTTCCATCTCCCTCATACCCAAGGAGGATAAGGATCCGGAACACTGTGGCAGCTACCGCCCCATTTCACTTCTCAACTCTGATTTGAAGCTTTTTGCGAAGATTTTAGCTACGCACCTGAAACCGCTGTTGCCCGCCCTGGTCCATCCGGACCAAACTGGTTTTGTGCCGGGCCGGGAGGTTTGGGACAGCACCATTCGCGCACTTAATCTGATGCACTATGCGAAGTGCACCTCGCTGCCTACCATCTTTCTCTCGACTGATGCGGAGAAGGCTTTCGATCGGGTTGACTGGTCATTTCTACTGGCTACTCTTCGCCATATGGGTTTTGGTCCTGGGTTTCTTGCCTGGGTCTGCTCACTTTACGCATCCCCCTCCGCGCGCCTCCGCATCAATGGCTCTTTATCTGATGCCTTCCCCATCCGTAATGGGACCCGTCAGGGTTGCCCTCTGTCGCCGATGCTGTTTGTGCTCTCCCTGGAACCCCTGCTGCAAGCTATCAGGTTGAACCCCGATATTACGGGCCTACAGGTGGGTCGCACGTCTCATAAACTTCTGGGGTATGCGGATCTCCTTTTTGTAGTTTCCCAGCCCCGGATCTCTCTCCCTTCCATTATGCGGGAGCTTCAGTTGTATGGTTCGCTCTCCCATTTTAAGATAAACATGACCAAGTCGGAGATTCTCAATGTCACCTTGCCTCCGCAGGAGTGTAGTGCCTTAGGTGCTCTTTTCCCTTTCAAATGGTGTTGCTCGAAGTTGCGCTACTTGGGTATCTGGTTATCCGCTGACCTTCCCCAACTTTATGCTTGTAATTTCCTTCCCCTCCTGACGTCTCTGCGCTCTGATCTGCGGAAATGGTCTGGGCTAGCGATTTCTTGGATTGGACGGATTAATGTCTTGAAGATGACTGTTATGCCCCGCCTGTTGTATTTATTTCAGACTCTTCCAATTCACATACCTCTTCCGTTCTTTTCTGCCATCCGCTCTGCTTTTCTCCGGTTCGTTTGGGGGCGCCGCTCCCCCCGTATCCGTTTTAGTACGTTGATCCTCCCCAAGGCCAGAGGGGGCCTTGCGCTCCCCTGCCCCCGTACTTATTATAGGGCCTGCCACCTCCTTCGGATCCTGGAATGGGTGCATGGCCCGCAGCAGAAACTGTGGATTGGCATTGAGGATGCTCTCTTGGGCTTCCCTGCCAGGTCCCTTCCTTGGTTGGCGATCCCTACGGCCAATCAGTGGGCCTCCCGCCATCCTTTTCTCAAGGCGACACTGCGTGTCTGGCACTCCTTGTTGCGTGGTACTGCACTGTCCACTATCCCGTCGCCGCTCACCCCTGTTCGGGATAATCCGGATTTCCCGCCAGGTATGGGTGTTGATCTTTTCCCTGCTGTGACTGCGGCGGGGGGCTCTGGTATTCGTGCCTATTTGTCTCATTCCGATCTCAAGCCTTTGGGAGACTTGGTAGCTCCGGGTCCTCCGACCCTGTTGGCCCGGTTTCGTTATGTGCAACTTCGCCACTTTTTTCGGTCTTTGAGTCGGCCCCATCATGTTCTCAGGGACCTCACCGCGTTCGAACGCCTCTGCGTTACCGCCTCACTCCCTGCTCATGGTATCTCTCTCCTTTACGGCCTCCTCCTGTCGGTCCTGCACCCTTCCCTGCCCTCCTTTGTGGGCAGATAGGAGTCTTCTCTACAGGTGGTCTTCACGGAGGCTCAGTGGGAGAAGATGTGCGTTCTCGCGCACCGCTGCTCCATCAGCAATCGGGACCAGGAGATGTCCTACAAATTGCTCGCCCAGTGGTACCGATCTCCTGCTTCTACTGCACGCTACGCTTCTGCTGCGTCGGATGCGTGCTGGAGATGCGGCTTCTCGCCTTGTTCCATCCTCCACATCTGGTGGGAATGTCCTCGCATCCGCCCTTTCTGGACGACTGTGCACTCCTATCTTCAAACCCTGTCGGATGACGCTATCCCCTTTACCCCTGAGTTTTTGCTCCTAAGCCATATGCCATACTCGATCTCTTGGTATAAATCCTCTGTGCTCCGCCATTTAGTAACTGCAGCGAAGGCCCTGATCCCATTGCATTGGGGTGATCCTACCCCCCCCCCACGATTCGGGAATGGTTTCAACGAGTTGAGAGGGCGCGAACCCTTGATGAGCTTATCTGTTCTGCCTGGGATGCAGCGGCTAGACATCTGCGTACCTGGTTCTATTGGATGCAGCTCCTTTCCGATTCTCCGGCCAGCTACTTGTTTGACGCGCCACGTGCGTGACTGTACTGGGCTTCTGTAGAGGCTTTTTGATGTTCTATTCTTGTTTCTTCTGTTCCTATAGCCTGCTCTGCCCTCCCCCCATATATGTCTTCTTATTGGGTTTTTTTTTTTTTTTTCTCCCTCCTCCCTCCTTTTTATCCCTTTCTTTCTCTCCTCCCCCACCCCCCCCTTTTTTTATTTTTTAAATTTTCCCTTCCGGGACACACGCACCTCTCTCTTTAGCATGCCCCGCCCATACACTCGTATATTGTATCTCTTATTCGCCGCCTGCCTCGTTCTCTCATATGGTGTACTGATGTGCTGTGTTATCTCGGCACCTGCTTCATCTATGCCCTAGGTTTCATATCTCCTTATGTTGCTGTGCTCTTATGCCCGGTTTTTCTATCTGCTGGGGCTTCTCCCATTTTGTATTCATGTCCCCACTGATGGGGGTAATGTCCGCAGGACTATGCTTATTTGGCATGTTTTTGTTGCGCTCCACATGACTACTGATTATTGCGCTGTTGTATGCCGCCCTTACATGCTATATTGCAGTGTGTGTTCCCTTGTTTACCCTGATTTTTCTCTTCTGTATCCCTCCACTATTTGAAAATTTCAATAAATATTGATTTACCCCTTAACTATGTACTTAGGGATTGTACTGAAGATTGAAGATGACGATCAACCCATTTGCCAATTGGTTCTAATCTACCTGCACAAGCAGATACAATCGGTCTCGCTGGAGGGTTTTTTAGGCTTTTATGCACTTTTGGTAGTAAGCATGAAACAGGAATACGAGGGAAACTTTGTGTCAAATAGTTCCTTACCTCTTCAACAATGTATCTAATGGGCTTCTTTTTTTTAATGATTCCTTCATATAGATGTCACTTTATTGTGGGTGTATTTATTCATTTATGGGATGGTGTTTTTTTTTTATAAATTGGCATTTTGTGTTCACATTTTTTTGTATGGTATGTCCTGATGAATGCTCTGTGTAGGAGACTGAAATGTCGATATAACCTAAGCTAATAAACAAATAAATAGTCCTGTGAGTGCTCCTGTTTTTTCCATGGATCAACACCGGGGCGAGTAAATTTATTAGAGTGTGCCTTTCATTCTTAAGACATTTACATATTTAAGGAGGGTGACCTACTCCTGCATTGTGCACCCTTCCACCATTTTTTGAATATTTGGACAACACTTTATTTACTGGAGTTGAGTTACGGAGGACTTTACATCTCGAGCGGGAGTTTTAATCAAGTATGCAGAAACTTGTGCAGTGACTGACGAGCACTCTGGACTATTACCTCCACAAAGTTACCTGCAACCACTGGATGTAAGGATGTTATGAATGAACTTACACGGCTAATGAAACGCCACACAGACTTTGACCTGCATGGGGTCTTTTTGTCAGATTACGGAATAAAGGTATCCCTCGTGGCTTTCGAATAATGAATACCCCTATGATCGGGGGGAATAACCTGGAACTATGCCGTAAGTGGGTGGGCTCACTGGATTTAATGATGTTGATGACTGAGGAGGTTGGACGTGAGATTAAACTTTTTTTTTGTCACGTTATTACACTTAAAAGGAGAAACAAATTTTCTTGCGTATAATCTTATTACATAAATGAAATCAAACACATAAAGTGACTAATTATGATACATATTTCATAGCTTTACACTATTTGGATATTGAGGATAAGTAGTTTATTAATTTTCTCATGTTTGTTTATTTACACAGGGAAATAAGACCATAAAGGAGGAAAATAAAAAAAGAAAAGGAAATTATTCCCTTCTATCACGTTTTTATCTTTAAAAAGAGAAATAAGGGGTTTTCCCGATAATCACATTAAAGAAGGAAATTAAATATATATATTTAATATTTTTTATTATGCAGTGGAACGGCACAGAGGATGATGCAATATCTATTTTTAATTAGTAGAAAAAAAAGTCTCATCTCATAGAATTTATAAAATAACAGAAAAGGATAAATCTTTTTATACCCCACATGAAATAGGTGCTGCTTTTCGAAGATAGTATCAAGAATTATATAATATTCCAGATCAGTCTGAAGAACATTTAGATCAATTAAATGCGCCGGGCCCAAGCGGATTTTCAAATTTATTTAAGAAATCATTTAGTCCAGAAACTCTGCAATATATTTAATTTAATAGGAAACCAGGCCCATTTCCCAACAGAAATGATGCGTGCCAATATAGCTCCCTTCTTCCCTTCTTAAAGCAAGACAAGCCCCCTGATAAGATCACTAACTACAGACCGATTTCTCTGATTAACTCAGACACTAAAAGCTATGCTGCCCTCCTTGCGGCCAGACTAAAAAAGATAATTCCTGTCTTAATAAATAAGGATAAGGTAGGCTTTAGAGCAGGAAGAACTCCTAGCAGTAATATTAGACGGTTAATGCATATACGTTAATAAAAGGAAGCTAAACACCACGTTGACTCTGATTTTAGAAGCTGAAAGAGCATTTGACTGGAAATTCTTCAAAGCGTCTTTAGAAAAATTGGGCCTTGAAGGTAAGATTCTACATAAGATAATGGCTCTATATGTTTCCCCTACAGCCAGGATAGTTGGACAGGGTATATCTTCTCAATGGTTTCAGATCATAAATGGTACTAGACAAGTCTGCCCTTTATCTCCCCTCTTACATATACTTTTTTTGGAACCCCTGGCTCAAAGTACAAGAGACAATGTATAAATTAAAGGAGGCCTGAATAAAGGAAAAGACGATAAAATAATGTTCTATGCTGATGATATTGTTATTACCGTCTTAGATCCAGCTGACTCAACCAAGCATTTATTTAAAAAAATACATTTATACGGGAATGTGGCAAATTTAAATTCAATGTATCTTGATGTTGGTTAATTCTCCTGGCCCTTTGGCACAGGCCTTAAAGACTAAATACTTATTTATCTGGGCCTCTAAGGAAGTAACTTACCTGGGGATAAAAATAACATCAAATCCTGAGAAATTATTGGAGGTGAATTATAAATCTCTATTAGCCCATACAAGAGATTCTTTGAACTCCTGGTCAAAGCTAGAGGTTTCCTGGAGGGAAAGGATAAATCTTATATTCTTCCACAATGGATTTATTAGTTTAGTTCCCCTTTATTTTTCCAAGAGCTGGCTAATGGAGATCCAAAAGTCATTCACAAGATTTATATGGGGATCTCAGCTTTCAGCGCCGGCACCCGAGACAGACACCTCATGCTTCTGCCACTGCCGTCGAGCAGCGCTGAGGCAGGCGGCGGCAGAGGAGACAGAAGGGTGGTATGCGGTTGCTGAAAACGACTGCTCGGCACCCCTTGGGCCCCCCTGACTGGCAGAACTCCAGGGCCCCGTAGCAGTCGCCACCCCTGCGACCCCGATAGTTCTGCCACTGCACTCTGGTCCAAGGGCGCCAGGAAACCAGGTCACAGAAAAGGTGTCAGAGGTGGCCAAAAGGGGTCGTTTGCCGAGGAAATAATACCAATCTTTAATTTGTCAAAACGTCCATTATCCCGATCAATACAAAGTTTACTGGAAAAAAGACTGAATTTTGTCCCAACAGTACAGCATGATCCATTTATGTGAGAAGTGGATAGATATAAAATGAGCCGGCTTATGCGATTAAAAGAATATTTCAAAAATAATGTGAATGAACCTGGTTCCCCATTTCGCCTTAAAGGTCCATTTTATTCAAATCTTACAAATAATTCCATCTCTACATTTTGCTGTCTACTTGGCTCCGAAGTGGAGAGTTTGTCCAGCCAACTAAATATGTCATCTAATTTAACCAAACAGGAGAAAACCGCGCTGCACTCTATAACCACTGATTCGGATATCATTATACGCACCGTGGCTGAGGGTGGGGGCATCGTGATTATGGATTATTCCCAGGACCGTGCTGAAGCCTTCCTTCAAATAGATGACCCTAATGTGTATAAATGTTTCCATCCCACTGACAAATGTAAAGGCATTGTGGATATCACGATACAACGTGCCTTTCACAGTGGATACATTGATGAAGAGGTAAGGAACTATTTGACAAAGTTTCCCTCGTATTCCTGTTTCATGCTTACTACCAAAAGTGCATAAAAGCCTAAAAAACCCTCCAGCGAGACCGATTGTATCTGCTTGTGCAGGTAGATTAGAACCAATTGGCAAATGGGTTGATCGTCATCTTCATGCTTCAGTACAATCCCTAAGTACATAGTTAAGGGACAGCGGTCACCTGATCAATAAGATTAAATTTGTGGATTTACCCCAAGATAATATTTGGCTAATTACGTGCGACGTCTCAAGTTTATATCCAATCATAGCGCATGAGGCTGGTGTAAAAGCGCTGCGGAATTTATTATATAAATCCTCTAACTACTGTGATCCTCCCTGTAGAATTTATACTGGAAATGCTGGAGATTTGTCTAAAACTCATTTTCGGTTTGAGAATAAATTCTTTGTACAATTGAGCGGGACTTGTAGCATATGCCAACTGTTTTATGTATGACTATGAAAAAAGACACAACCTTAAACCATTTGAAAGCAATCTCTGTCTGTCTTCCAGATATATTGACGACATTGTCATGATCTGGCATGGTGATGAATAAAGTATTATTGATGCCATTTCATATTTGAATGCGCTTGATTCACCGGTGCGCTTGACTTGTGAATATAGTCAGAGTGCTGTGAGCTTCCTTGACCTCACTCTGTCTTTAAGCAGGGGTCGCTTACACTATTAACTATTTGAAAAGCCAACGGGTCACAATACACTGCTCCATTTTAAAAGTTTCCACCGTGGAAAAACCTTCATAGGCTCCTTCTATGTTAATCAATCTTTTTACATAGGTGCCTATTCACATAACTGTGGGTGTTAAATATAGATGTGAATGGTGATTACCTTTTGCAAGAAAGTTAATCTTTATGAGCTCATTCTATGTGATTTAAACCCCTTTAGTCCCCTTTATTTTCTGGTACCTCAAGTCGCGGAGCAATTTTGCCATTTTCAGAGATTATTCCCCTTTACCCATGTAAACTATATATTTTTGTTTTTCAAGGAGCGGGAGAGGGCTTTCTTTTGATACATAGTTAGAGAATTAGATGAAAAATGAGAAATTTAGTAAAATATTTTTTGTATTTTTGTATGGTTAGAGGTCCTCTTAGGCACCTCTTGAACATGTTATTAATGCTAGTGATGACACAATTGCATCACTTAGCTCACCTTATTTTTTTATTATTGATTATTATTTTAGTGATTTTTTTATTGTTAAATAATTTTAAACTGTAACGGCTTTCAAGCACCCGCGCCGGCAACCGTTACAGGAGATTGGCAAGCAGAAAGATGTGTCCCTGCCGCTGCAAGAAGCTCAGGAAGTACAAGTAGGTCCATAAGGGACTGACGGGGTTAACCATTCCTTCATATAGGCGTACCTATCCACATATGTGTCGCCTATTTACTAAATTGTGGGTGTGTTTATCCACTGATGGGATGATATTTCTTTTATAAATTGGCATTTTGTGTTTTTTGTATGATGAAGGTTCGGTGTTTGAGACCAAAACCGTTCATCTGACGTAAACTAATAAATATATTTGCACTTTAATATGAAGCCCTGCGAGTGTTCCAAGTTTTCCATAGATATATATATATATAGATAGATATACACATTACTAAAGCAAACTACAGAAAGTGACCCAGCCTCCCAAATGTGCCCTGACCCCCAGCACTCATAGGGTTAAGTTGCACCTGGCATTGCAAAGACCAACAGTTTGGGTTCCAAAACAGTTGAGAATTACTATTTGAATGATCTGTTCCTTCAGTTTCATATATAATTGTTAATTTGTGAGATGTTTCCTAAGTTATCAGAAGGTGACGTTTTTACAAAGTCTTAGAGGGAAATCAATAAATGATCAGTAAAGAAAGTTACTTTATTTTCCCATTTTCTTAAACATTATTCATACATCTTTGTGTCTTTTATTAGACAATGTCATTAGTCTGAGTACATTAAACATGCGCAGGATAGTCATAGATCTCCTGAATCTAAGACAAGACCAAACAGGTTCTGGGTTTTTATGCTTCTAATAAATATAAGTTAGTGAAGCTTTGTTCTTTAGATATGGTATATATTAAGGGCCATGAAGAGTTTCATGTAAACACCTGTACACTCATGGAATGCGGTTACCATGGAAACCTATGACATCAAAGAATTCTAAAGGATTGTCTGTTCCAGGCGCTGCTTACTGTGACATCAAGCCGATGATGTCACAATAGCCACATTCACAATAAGTGAAACAATCAGCGTGAAGCAGATCACTTGCGAAAATGGGACGCAACAGCTCTATCTCTGAGCTCCTGTGCATCCTGATTTTAGCTGTGAGCCCCTTGCATGTCGTTGGAGGAGGAAGTGGAACGGGCTCTGACACGGAGAAATCTCAGAAAGAAAATGTTGAGATGTATTTGATGGTTGTCTGTATCTGTGCCGTCCTGCTGGATGTGATTACAACCATTCTATTCTATTTCACATACCGGAAGACTAAGGCTAAAAAAAAGTAAGTTTCCCACTTAATAATATTGTTATAAGTTCATAAGGCCCTGTCTGGGGTAGCAAAGGGACATTTACCAAAAACAACTTATTTTACACCATAAAGGGGCATTTATCACATCCCTGTATAAATCGGTGGTTACGGCGATAGAACAACATCTCTTAGTGAAACCGCTTGGTAAGATCAGAATGTCCCCAGAGACTATTGGCGGTTACAATGTTACCTGGTGTGTTGCTTGTTTCTGCTCATGGAACCATTAGCTTCATCCCTGATCATCCCATTAAATCCCAAATGTTCTTTATTTCAGCCTAGGACCTGATGAATGTGAGAAAGGTGAAGCCAGAACAACTGGAGACATCACACCACCACTCTCCATTTCACCGGACATGGATTCATCATATTCCGGAACTGAGACCGAGACTGAGACTGAGACCGAGACTGAGAATGAGGATAGTTGGACAACAGACTCTTCATCATCTACGATGTCCCAAATATCCTCTTCAGAAGAGTTGGTCTCTGACACAATGTTTGATAACGAGGACTCTTTAACCTGTGAAAGTTCCTAAGACATTTTCGACAACATCCAAGGGCTCCCTGCTGCTACAGCCACAACTGTTGGGCAAATGTGGCATCAAGCAGGCTGACCAAGTGGCATAAAGACATTAAAGACATGGATAGCCATTCAGGGAGGCCTCCCCCTAAAGACATTTCTGCATGCCAGGGGGCTGTGCAGATATAGACACTGCCCATAGTGCATTGTGGAGGAGGAAAATGCCCTTCACTTGTTCTGGCAGAACTATTTGCACAGGCTTTGTTCAGAGCCCTGGAGTTGGAACTCGAGGACTCGATTGAGAGAAATTACCTGTCCAACCACTCTGTAGTTTACAGACATTTTCTAGGAACACACACTGAGAGCACCATTGAGGATGCCTGGAGCCTCATGTGCTGTGTAAAGGACGCTTTATGGTTTGCCAGGAACCGCCTGGTGTTGAGGAGGGAGCAGGTCACAGTGCATGACTGCCAACTGGAGACCACCACCGGACTCCATTCCATCGGACATGAATTCGATACGGTCCGGACCTGAGGATATTGGGATAACGGACGCTTTATGGTGCCCCAAAAGTCCTCTTCTGAAGAGTGGGCCTCCAACACATTTATTGAAAAAGAGGACTCCACTTCCACTTCAATGGAGTCAGCTCCCTCCCACCTTGATGACGTCCCCTAATCTGCCACGTGCGAGATGTATGCACGCCCGTGTCGGAACCTCTCAAAAGGTTCTTTAGATCATTGAATAAAATAATTGCTTTAGTTCTTCAAATTTTTACTTTCTTGTTTCCGCAGCCCCAGGTTCTGCATGCGCGCATAGAGCCCATCCCCATCTGTAACATAATTAACATAGTCATCCAGAAAAACCAAAAAGCCCACAATGAAGGGATTTCCAATTGTGCCTCAAAAAGGATAAAAATTCCTTCCTTACTCCAAAACAGCCTCTGATTTCTCTCTGGTTCAATATGTGGAAAAGCACTAGAACCTTGTAACGGCAGTACACCGGCAGTAACGTTACTGGGGCTTCTAGATCCAGAGTCTGTGCCGGGTCACACAGCATGGAAGCATTTTTCAGCGCTATTAGCTCTTGCAAGAGCTTCCATGCTGTGTGATCCCGGCAGCCGCCATCATATTACACGCGCATTCTTCATTCAGAATATTTCTATCTCGAATAATGGGACTCCATAACGTGGTGTGTTGTGGAAACATGTTTACAGGGCAAAATGGGCATTGTATGTAACATTAAATAACCCATCAGAATGACATTTTTAAAGCAGACTCAGTGACAGAACCATCTCTCTTATATGACTCCAATCAAGGGGTCCTGTGGGATTTAGTGGTTTTTTTTAAGCCTTCCTCAATTGGCTAATTTATTGTGCCCAGATATTTTATATATATATATATATATATATATATATATGATACTAAAATGTACTTTTTTAAAAAATATTCAGCAAAAACTATTACAAACATTTTTAAAGAGATTAAAAGTATCAATTTTGCTCTATGAATATATCTTACACATAACACCACATTCTTGTGTAATCAGTAGAGTAGAAATGGTGCAAAGAGATCATACAAGTTATAAAGGTAATAAAATATTAATTTTAAAGACATGATGCATCCAAACTCATGTGACTTGGATGGTTATTATTGTTGTATCCGTCAGTGAATTAATTTCGTATATATATGTATATATATACACACATATATATATATATATATTTAACTTTAGCTCATACATTGCTTTACAGTTATCTCTGTTACGGATCTCGGCCCTCGAATGGGTATAATGGGTATATCCGGCTTCCTCTGCTACTCTGGCCGCTGAACCTCTTGCTTCTTATCGGCCGCTAACTCATTCCCCTCAAGAAGGGGTTTCCCCTCTACACATAACCCTCCCCAAATGCACTTACCCCAAATCTGCGTCCGAGTTCCACAGTCCCTGGTAATTGGGGAAACGTGGCACTCTGTGTCAGGGTGAAGAAGTAGTCCCAACGGACCCCTTATGCCCATCTCCTCAAAAACAGAACCCCTTCTAAGGCCAGGGCCCATAGTCTATACGGAGGAGGCTGGGCCTCAGGCTCCTCCAGGAGCCCAAGACGTGTAGGTTTCCGTGACACCAGCATTATCCTTCCGGTATATCATGCAAAAGCCAACAGTCCTCGAGCGGCAGATCAGGTGTAGCAATGTGCAGCCGCTGGCTGGATATGCTTGTCCGCCAGTTACACGAGCAGGAAAATGTAATGCATGGCTGTGCCTTGAAGTGCCAGGGCAGCCGTGACATCATCAACAGCCTGGCCTTATTGAATAATAATGCTCCAGCTTCAAATGTTTGTCGGTTAAACGTTTGCGTTGGTTAAGCTGTTGCACGCAATCCACATGTTGGCCAGAGGCCCTCGCTGGAGGGCTTTAGTGGACCAATCAGTGGACTGAAACACAAGTATAATCTGATATTAATTGCTGCCACAAGGAGCCCAGGCTCCTTGATGTTCAAACCACAGTTGGTAGCACTTATCTTCTGTTTGTATTATTTTGGACGATCCTTTTCATTCAATAACATTTCTACTCCTATTCTGTTGTTGCTCTCACTTTTGGCAGCATTTATAAGAATGAAGGAGGATATGGAGTATGATTCCAAGACATGATTTCATGATTTTTGCCCCAGACCTCAACCTTCCTTGATAAAAGAGACTCTTTCACTAGCAAACAAAATGTGAAATCTATTGTACAGCGCTACGGAATTTGATGGCGCTATATAAAACAATAAATAATAATAATATAGCTGTTTTTAATGATTTTCGCTGTGCTAAAAGCCGTGACAATTACCCTTTGAATACAATCTTCACTATTTATCCATTTAAATAATATAATAACCTTGTTTAAATGAATGAGTACATTGAGATCATACACACTAACGTATTCCCATAAATCATTCAAAGGCAGCTTTGATTAATTGTTTAACCTGCCACGCTGAGGAGCCAAACTCACATTTTCAGAAACATTTAAATGTCTGATAGATTTTGGCATTAGGGTTGGCTTCTGGTAAATGTAATTACGGAATTGACTGTTTTATAAGTCAAACAAGGACAATACAGACTCGGAATGTAGATCATCAAAGTCTTGGATATTTGGAAGGTGGCAGCGGAGGAATTCCCAATGAAAGCCCGTTCTTTTCAATGTTAGTATCTCTTTCCTACAGAGATACTTTCCTTTCTTGACCAATGATTTGTACCTTAAAGGTACAGGTTTGGCTTTTGTTTGAATCAATCTATCTATCTATCTATCTATCAATCTCTCTCTCTCTCTCTATATATATATTTATATATATATATGTATATATATGTATCTGTATATGTTCCTTAAAGCACCACAAAGCCATCAATCCTCATTTTTTAGAAAAAAAACCTGATGCAAAAGGATAAGCCACAAAAAATAAATAAAAGCTGGTTGCATATCCACAGGAGTAGGTGAGCGAGGAATTTCAGGGTAGTATTGATACAGTACATAATAATTAGGAAATTATTAAGAAATAACATCAGTGCCTAGATCTGGCCAAAATATTTATGGTTTAGCTGCTTGGCTTAATTACAATATTTCATGTATTTGTGATTTGGTAAATTGTAAACCTCAATTTAATAATAATAATCACTTATATCAACCTTTGCAGTCATTTTAACCATTATATCTAAATTAAAAAAAAATTAAAGGATAAGTACTTTTAATACCAGCGACCAGGGCCTGAAACTGTATTTTCTAT
Source organism: Spea multiplicata (assembly GCA_009364415.1). Lineage (NCBI taxonomy): Eukaryota > Metazoa > Chordata > Amphibia > Anura > Pelobatidae > Spea > Spea multiplicata. Next base: position 943 of record VKOC01015574.1, on the reverse strand, counting down.
AACTTCTGTATCTGGTGGTCTTCAAGCCACATCAACGGTCCAAGTTTCTATTGGAAGGTATTGGGGACATGGGCATAGGAACCGGGGGGACAGATCCCCCTCAGTAAATCATGAGGGGGGTCGATAATGAAGAAATCCCCCCCCCACCGTAAGGCACCCAGGAGAAGGAGAGAGAGGGGTGTCGAGCAGTCGTTTTCAGCAACTGCTCAGCGCCCTTCTGTCTCTTCTTCTCCCTGCCCCCACCTGCCTCAGTGCTTCCGTGACTGCAGTGGTGGAAGTGGCTTGGTGCCGGCACTTCAGCACAGCACGGTAAGTGAACTACAAAGGGAGGTAGGAGGGTATATAGGAAAGGGGAGGAGAGTGGTAGATGTGAAAGGCTGAGAAGCCAAGAGGTATATAAGTGAAGAAGGAAAGGGAGAGGGGTAGATATGAGAGGAGATGGAGGGAGGAGTTGATAGAAGAAGGGGTGGGAGAGGGTAGATATGAAGAGGGGTAGGGAAGAGGGTACGAAGTTGAGATGGGGTAAGAATAGTGTGAGAAGATGGAAGGGAGAGAAATAGAAGAGAGAAGGGGAAGGGGGTAAGATAGTAGTGAGAAGGGCGGGGAGATGAGGGGTAGTTAAAGGAAGGGCTGTAAAAAGTGTAGTAAAAATATTGAAATAAAGAGTGAGAATTAATGAATTAATATGTGGATGAATTGTGTGAATGAGTAAGAGAATCAATTAATCCATGTGCAGGGGATTTGGATTTTAGTGTGCGATGTGTACAATCTCCGCTACTTCCCTTCATTTCCACCTCTACCTGCCCCACCAAGGGTTAATATATCAACAGAAGAAAATGGGGCAAATACGCACTACTGAGTAAGCTAAGCCTGGAGTATCTTTAATTTTATGCTTATTAGCCCTGTGTTTCTTCTGTTGATATATATATATTAACTCCTGGTT
>VKOC01015573.1:0-49484 GCA_009364415.1 Spea multiplicata | reverse complement strand
GGATTGGTATATATGTGTGGATTGGTGTATATGTGTGTGGATTGGTGTGTGTGTGTGGATTGGTAAATGTGTGGATTGGTAAGTGTGTGAGAGTGATGGGTGTTATGCTGTACCATTTCCAATGTCTTTTTCATGATCTAATTATGCTCTAAAAGTACATCATAACTCCCATCACTCTATACTGTTCCATACAGTGGCAGAGCTGGGAGGCAGAGGCCTTGCACCCCCACCGCAGGACTCCTGAAAGGTAAGTGAACTTCAAAGAGGGAGAGGGTAGATAGTTAGGAGGGGGTAGTTGCGGCGGGCTTAAGGGGCTTTGCGTTAATGTGGCCATATAGGACCAGTCAGTCCGGTCCAGACTGGGCCTATTTTAAGGTGGGGGTTACATAGTGAAAAGGGGGAACATAGTGAGAAGGGGCAGATAAGATGAAGAGAGGGGGTAGTGTGAATGCGTATGAGAATGAATAAATGTGTGAATGAATTGTGTGAATGTGTATGACAATTAATGAATTCATGTGAGGATGAATTGCTTGAATGATTTGTGAGACTGCATTAATGAATGTGTTAATGATTTGTGTGAATGATTAAATGCAAAGATGGTATATGAAGGGTGGGCTTTAACAATAAATAAATAAATAAATAAATATGGGCTGCTCAGGCTTAAATGCCCGGGCCTATTTTTTTTCCCAGTCCGGGCCTGGTAATGTATGTAGTTAACAACCATAGCCTATTAGTATACATCTACATGTATCATAAACATTGCCTGTCTTATGAGTAATTTAAAATAGGAATAAGTGTCTAAGGAACAGTAGCCAACTCTTAACAGAAACAGGGAACAGCTGGCAATTGTTTATAATCACTTGATAATTGATAATAATTGGCAGTTTATTTTGACTTGGAATTTGCATCTCAGGCCACAGTTTCTCTGTTCTCTCCATCTTAACATGATCCATTCTATTATCATAGAATGCTGGGCAGGGCTGATATTGGTGCATGCAACATGATAGATTAGTCTAGCTGGGCCTGTTTCTCAGTTACAGGGCCTTATTTTTAAGTTCCCAATATGGCTTAGAAAGAACATATCTCAACAGCATTACAGTGCTTTGCCAAAACATTCTACAAAAGTGTACTGGAACATTTTTACTTAACTACCTCCATTTTTTCAGAGAAGAAGTAACATAACCCACCTCAAAGTGAATAATGTATCTTACTACATGAAGCCATGACTGTCAGGGAAAAGTTAACTAAATATACATCTAAAGTGGCTCACAAAACCACAAAAGTAAATGTTATCACAAAAAATATATCATTTTCAAGAGGCTATGTTTAAGATTTTTCTTGCAAGGCAGCACGCCTAGCTAATATACACAGTACTTTACCTCCCTAAACAAAATGACAGGCTCAACGTCTCAAATGTACAAAAGTACTACTGGGCCACACATCTGCACAGAACTGTTAGTCGACCAGACAAAGCGTGGGTAGCCAGGCAACTGTCTCCGGCGGAAACTCTGGAAAAAGAGGAAGACAGTACCTTCACATTACACCATATAGCCGACCCTACATGTATGGCACACCAGAAGGATAGGAAAGGATGCTTTCATTGTACTCTTCCCCCATGCTGCCTTTCACCTTCAACCTTGACCTTCCCGCAAGAATGGGAATGGGATCATTGGTTGTAGTTACCACTAGGCACCAGGATCTCAAGGCTGGTATCATAATGCAGGATGTTCACCCCACATGGTTTGAAAGCTTCCACTATGCACAGATCACCCACTTCGTAGGATCTTTCCCATGTAAGCACAGGCCAATCAGGAAATTACCTCCTTTTGAGAGGCTTGTTTAGCTGGCTTGACAACCTCCAAGGGTTCAAAAGAACGTTTACAAAATTCTGAAAGCACACCAAGTAAGGTCCACAGAATGGTTGATCCCACATGCTAGTCCTGCTAAAAATAGAAGGTGCGTCCATCTGGCATGGAGTGTAAGCAGCTGCAACCATTCTGGTTAAAGATCTGGCCAGTAATTTCCCAGGTGGTGATTAATCCTCCCTCCCTGAGCCGGGTGCGATGATCCTTTACCAAACTCGACTAGTAATATCGGCTTACAAACGGACACTCACTGTTCACTTCCTTAATACGGAAGGTTTGATACCCCTATACTGGAAAAAAAGATAAAACCGAACCAATTAGGGACTGGGTAGACAAGGTGGAAGAGATAGGGTGGTAGAGAAACTGGTTACGCATGCTTCACATCAGTGCATCGCCTATACGGCCACCTGGGTGTCCTGGCTAAAATTAACCTTCTCTGAGAACATGGTGAAAACTCGTAGGTGACTCATAGGGCGGCACCCCACCTCAAACTTCTTTACATTTGTATTTCTCTCTACTCCTCTCTTTTTTCTTCTTCTCGAGAGAGTGGGTGGTGTGGACAGACAGAAGATTCTATAGCAGTATCCTCCTTCAAGGAGGACCACCTGTCAGAATGTCTCGGAATATAGTACGACAAAACATCTGTTTGAGCAAAGATTTCTAGTATGATAGGCACAGCTCTCCCACAAGAGCATATGAGACACGCACAAACGTGGATGGATCAGTGCAAATCGCATTGTTGATGAAAACCACCTGGGATGGTACTCATGCATGTGGCCTGTATGTACGGGTATTCTTTGTCAATCCCTTTAAACTCCTCTCTTTTTCCTTCTGTATCCTATTATTCTGTTTATTAATGTGAAAAAAAACTTTAATAACAATTTTATTGTAAAATGTATCATGCTGCATTTAATTAGCATTCATTTAAAAAGTGGTGATGTCCCTTTTATTAATGGGTATGTTCAAACAGTGTTAATATTTCAAATTATTATTACCATATCAACTCAAAATACACATCATTAATAAGCTTGCAGATAATTTCTGTTTTAATTGTTTCTGCTATGTGAGCCATGCTTTTCTATAACAGATCATTTCAGGCAATCTAACAACTGTGTTACACAACACTCCATTTACCAAGGATTTAATATAAGAGTTTAATTATTATCCACTTTGTGCTTAAGGCAAAATGTTATTCTACAGAGATATATTCAGTTTACATCTTAAATGATGCATTTACATGAATTTGATCATATTTAAATGAAAACTAGGCAGTGCTTCAGACAATGCAGATCCAGCATCACTTTAACTGTTAGGGAAATATTTAGAAAATGTACTTCCAGTGCACATTGTTAAGCATGGAACCATCGCCATGAACATTCTGTTGGCCTTAGTGGTGGCTGGTGCGCTTTAAACTATTGTTTCCAGGGAAGATAAATAAACCATGCTTTTTTCTATCGGACACTTAGATGACCCTTTGAGCCCAAAGGTACGCGGTTACATATTCTAAAGCCTCACTGAGCTTTGTAAAAACAAAGACTAGAACTATCTACCATTTAATACCATTATATTTGTTAAATGGACACAGAATTAGCTAATAAATGTATCTTTTCTTTTTCTCTCCAGGATGCAATAAGGATGTCCTAATTGAAATTTTAACCCAGCGCTCCAATGCACAAAGGATTATGATAGCAGAAGCCTATGGAGGCTTATATGGCAGAGTATAAACTCTATTCTATGTTTCTTAAATCATTATCCTTTCAAGGGAGGAATAGCAAACAGTACTGGGATCTAGGTGCTTCCGGAATGTTCTGACTTGAAGAAACTGAACCAGAAACCTGTAAAGAATAAGATGTAGCTGACTTTACAGGAAGCCCCTTTTCCCTTTCTAGATATGTTTTAGGTTGCAGGCACCAGTGATCCTTGTACCTAAAGGTACTTACAGTGACAGAAATTTGTTTTTTAAAAAATTTAACAATTATATATATTGCTCCAAAGACCAAAGAACGACCTAAGGGTTAGTATTGGCATTAGCGTGTGAGAAGAAGGTTGTGACACATACAATTATACTATAGTTAAATGGTTGTGACGTGCTTCTCAGCATCTCCCAACATCTTATCATTTCTGGCAAGGTATCATCCATAACTACCCCAAACAGCTGATCATGTAAAAAGCAAAGCAAAATATTTGCTAATAAGAGAATATCAGCCCCCAACGACAGTTGACATTTTACATTTATATACAAAAAAAAACATGAAAATTTGAATTGTTAATATAATAAATTAAATTTATTTATCGAATTGTAGCTCTTTCATGATAAAGGTATTGGAAATACGAAAGAAATTATTTAGATTATTCATTGATTCCTATTAACTGAGGTGCTGGAATTTACTATACCTCTGTATTTAACCACTTAATTTTATTATTTTATTATTTTTCTTTGAGGATTTGCGTGGAGACCTAAAAGAGAATCTTGATGGTCATCTTGAAGAGGTATTGGTTGGTCTGATGTTTCCTTTCCCAGCCTATGATGCCCATGTACTCTACCATGCAATGAAGGTAATTATATTCCCATTTAAGCATTATTATTATTATTACCTTTTTTTATTACGCGACAACAAATTATGAAATTGCTGTGCAATTTAATTGGGGCAGTTCACTCATACATAACAAATAAACATTAATGCATACTAACACATCAGGAGTTGAGATCCCTGCTTGTGAGCTTGCCATCTACCTTATGGTATTTTATACAAAGTTCCTGGCAAAAATGCTTTTTTGATTCTTGCTAGGGCCTCTCTTAGTGCTTGGTTTCAGATGATGGACTGCAGAGCACTTTGGATGTTTCAGGAAAGCCACCTTTAATATTGACTGGACCCTAGACAAGCATTTGCTTGTCCCCATCCCCCGCTTCCTGGCATTCAATCACGCCCTCACATCAGTGCAGTCTTCCCTGCTTATGACCTTTATGTGACTCTGCGCGAAACATCCTCACACCACACATGCAGGGTAGGGGAGGAGCACAAATGTCAATCACATAGAAAATGAAAAGCTTGGGTCTGGTGAGCAACCTGAAAGGTCATAGGTCTGAGGACAAACTCCTGTATATGTTACAATGGGAGAAAGAGCTAGGTCGTACATATGATATCGAGATCTGGTACAATGCCCTTGCAAGTTTCCAGGGGGTATCCCGGAATGCTACTCATTTTGAGACCAACCGCAAGGTTCTATTTCGCTGGTACTATGTGCCTGCTACTGCTACATTTCTGCTATGTTGGAGACAGTGTGGTGAGGTGGGTACCATGTTGCATGTGTGATGGGCATGCCCAGTACTTCAGTTGTTTAGGAAGCGTCTTTCACCTCATTACTTACCTGCTGCATATTCCAGTGGTAGGAGAGGTTGAGGTGGTCTTGCTGGAGATGTTCCCGCACTCACTGGAGGCACCACATAGGAAACTCGTAGTGCATGTCTTGATTGCAGCAAAGGTCTGCAATGCTCGTAAATAGAAAAATACCTCTCCCTCCACGATTCGTGAGGTTTTGTACTATCACCACGACACGTATATATGAGCGGTTGGCAAATTCGGCTTCTAACACGTTGTATCTCTTCCACTCCACTTGGAAGAATTGGGATAATTACTACACTCACAAGTTCACCCCAGTGTTTAGTGGTTGTATTTTAGGAAACATGCGCACCCCTTGGTATATGAAAGCAGTTAGTAAGAATTGAAGGATGTGTCTCTGCACAATTCCCCCCCCCCTTTTTTTCTTCTCTCCTCCTCTCTCTTCCCTTATGTTTTTCCCTTGGAGTGTGTGAATTATTACTATATCAGCTTATTTACGCAGATATATATAGAAAAATGTTACATGAGATTTCTCTAGCGGACTACTGGTTGTTTTTCTCTTATTTTCCTTGTGAATGTTGTTCTAATTCTGCCAGTACTCTGCATGATCCGGTTGCAATGTTCCGTGGACTACTTGATTGACAATTGTGTATCTACAAAATCGCATTGTAACATTTCTCTAACCGTTGTAAATCTCAAATAAAAATTCTATGTTCCAAAAAAAATAAAAATATGCATTAATTCACTCCATTGCCTGCATAGGTACATAAACTCACACTAAACATAAAGCACAATGCCTATTTTGTGCCAAGTGGTGCTTGATCATAGATCTAATATATGAGTAAGTAGCAGTGCCAAACTGGGAATGACTGGGTGACCCTGGCACTTTAAGGCCAATGTTTTGATACTCATGCATCATACGGCCAAGCAAATGAAGCCAGCAGCGAGATCATTGGTTAGTTGCTAGTTTTTGTTTTTTCTATTCTGCTGCTGGTCCAATATAGATTGTTTCTCTTTAAAGATATACATCAGCCAGCATATGCTATTTAACACATTTGATAATTCAGGGCTTCTTAGTTTGTTTGTTTTTTGCATTCAAAAGCATAGGGATATCCTCCAGCTCTTTGACTTACAGGAGATGTCCTGTTTCCAAGTGCACATACAGTACATGCATATTCTAGCTTTTAGATAGCAAGAATTCTTAAGACAAATGAAATTATATTAGTGTGTTCTCATGATCTATTCTACCTTTTATTGCAGGGACTTGGAACAGACGAAAGCTGTCTCATTGATATTTTAGCATCAAGAACAAGTGGTGATATATTTCAAATGAAAGAAGCCTACTTAATGCGTAACTATTTTATCGTACTATCTACATTTGTTTTAGTTTCGTTCTATACTTCTAAGCAGTATATTGTTACTATACAATGCTAGGACATGCAAGTGAGATTTTGCCCAATCTTTTTTCTTGCATATAATCAGTGAATATGTTGGTTTTCTAGGAGATAAAAACTACTTTTGTGCACAGAATTAATGTTGATAAATGAGTAAATTATAGAAAACGAGTGCCATTCATAAATACTATTTTAACAATTGTTTCTTTCTAGAATATGGAAAGAGTCTGGATCAAGATATTTACTCTGAGACCTCAGGTCATTTTAGAGATACTTTAATGAACCTGGTTCAGGTAGAGTGGACTACTTGCTTTCATTAATTCGCAGAATGATGGTAATGCTCCCTTAAACATAAATTAATGAGAATACGGTTCAAGTTTAATGATTTGTTCCATTGATTGTCTGGGTCATCGGTAATAGAGGTGATAGAATAATTAACAAACAGCTCAAATGTGCTGTGAAACAAACATTTTAAGGTTGTTTAGCCTAGACTACAAAATATGGTGCTCTGTGTAGGTCAATATATTTATTGAATTGCAAACTGACAGTAGTGAGTGTGATGTAAGTTCTAGAATAAAACACTGATGTACTGAAGATTGCAACATATATTTCTCATCGCTCTCTTGATTCATGTAAAGTCATTGCTTGAATGGCAGAAGTCTCTATAGGCATCAGTCTTTTACTGGGTTACGCATGCATTCTTCCCAAATGTTCTTTTTACACAGGGACAGACCATATTTGGGACTAAATTGCCCATGTACCACCTTCTTCATCCACTTCACGTCTCTTTTTTCCATGAGCTCAGAATGGTTGCTAGGGATGAGGATATCACAGTATTCTACTTAGGAACGACTGAGTAAATAAAATATGTTATTCTTCTTCTAAGTGCTATACTCAGTTACATAAATAGCTACCAATAGATCATAAAGTCACATTAAAAAGTCTTAGAAAAGCACTGCCTGGGACCACTTCTCTAACCATACCCTAAAGCAAAAGCATTCGTCTTTGACCATTTCAAATTGTGGGAGGCATGCATAAACATCCCAGAGATATAATATTATGAGCAGTCTGCACATGGAAATATATATTTTTCTATCCTGGAAGCTGGAGTACTAGAATATCAAGTGAGGAATACTGAGTCACATTATTGGCATTATACCGGCGCTTACAAGTGATGTTAGGAAAAATACTAATACACAAATGAAAGTGTGGTGAAAAATTTAGATGACAGTCTCCCGCTGCCATAGTGTGTTAGTTTATATAAAGAAAAGGCAGCTGTGCATATTCAGAGCTAATGTCACGGGTTTTACCCTATATTTTACCCTATAAGTGTAGCTCATTTCATTAGAAAACATTTTATTTCTGTTCTAGCTTTTTATGCTTACTATTTGACTACAAAAAAACAAACATTTACATTTAGTTAATTTTAGCTGACATGAAATTTTAGTAGCAAAAGCAATATTTTAAATATCACAATAAAATAATTGCTATTTTATGTATTCATTGCTTACCTTGTATGTATTTTAGGGTGTAAGAGAAGAAGGATACGCAGATCCTGGCATGGCGGCTCAAGATGCCATGGTAAAGATGTCCGAAGTTGATCCGTAGTCAAAACAACATAATTACTTAATGTCCGTGAAGCATTGCTTACGCCGTGTCAATTATTTATGTTTCAGGTTCTATGGGAAGCATGCCAAAGGAAAACCGGGGAACATAAAACCATGTTACAAATGATATTATGCAACAAAAGCTACCAGCAATTATGGATAGGTAAGGCATATAATATAAGGTATATTTAACAGCCGTGCGCTGCACGTGTGGCACCATCAATGTTAATGTTTTGGTGTATTCCCAAATGTTCCCTTGAAACCTTCCTTTTCCTGAAGTTAAATTATATTTAAAAGAGCAACTTTTTTGGTGGTAGTATTTACCATACTCAATGAACTAAAAATCCCCATCACCCCCATAGAGCTATACCAGCCTATATATAGAATCTTTTCTGGCTCTTTACTTTAAACAGCCGTTTAGCCTTGCGATGCGATATCACAAGGTGAGTCTGAGTGAACTGATCAGTCCCAGGCAACCCTCTATCTCAAGATCTAGCTAGGAATATTTTATGTATTTATCACCAGTATTTTAACTATAGTTTAACTATAACTTAGTTTTAGTTTATTGTTTATACTTACTAGTACCAGCAAAAATCATTTTATAAAGGACTGCATCTGGTATTGTCAAATCCATGTTTGATTACCGTCTTTATAAACAATGTTGATGGAAAGTGAATTGCTAGATTAATCTTTGTATCAATTATATGATTAACAGTGTAGATAAAATAGAAACGGTTTTAGTAATAGGTTTCAATATATGAAATTAGTTTGCTTTTTTTTCCAGTTTTCCAAGAATTTCAGAATATTTCGGGGCAAGATATAGTAGCGGCTATTGAAGAGTGCTATGAAGGAAATTTTCAACAGCTTCTCTTGGCAATTGGTAAGAACTACTTTTGTGCAGTGAGTGCACAGGCCACAATACAAGTCTGGTCCTAGTTGCATACATTGCATACACTCCTAATTGCATACATGAATAGCGTACATTAACAGGGTTGTTATCAGAAGATTTTAGGCCAAGTTTCAACCCAGTTCCCACACCATCATGGCCCATCATTTTAATCCTTTAAGGTGCATCCAGGTCAAAAAATCCCATCTCCTCGTATTCTTTAGCAAACCCAATCTGGCAGAATAGATTCAACATAGTATGTAGAAATTAAATTGAATATTGAATTAATACCAACTTAAAGATGTTATGTCTTTAAACCTGACTTAATCAACAAATTCAGATTCATTGACAGCCTGCTCCTTTTCAGCATTAATGATGAAGTCAAAGATGACTACTAGATAAACCCATCTAGTCTGCCCATTTTTCCTGATGGAAGGGATTCAATCTTCTGTCAGTCCTATCAGATATATTGGTCTAGTTCCATAGCAAAGAAAGCTTTATGTGTCTTCCTTGCATGTTTAAGTTCCCTTACTGTATTAGCATCCACCACTTCTGTTGAGAGACTGTTCCATTCACCTACTACTCTGCAAGTAAAGTAGAACTTCTTTACATTACATCTAAGCCTCTGAACATCTTATTTTAGACTTGAGTTCTAATATTGCAATTTGTCAAAAGTATAGTATAGGTTGAAAAAAGATTTCAGTTTATCAAGTTCAACCTTTTACACATGCCGACTTCTAAAGTTGATCCAACCGAAGGCAAAAAACCCTACTTGGGGCCATTACCAATTATCTCACAACAGGGGAAAGAAATTCCTTCTGTGACTTCCAATATCTATTTCAAGATCATTAATAAATAAGTTAGAGAGAACTGGGCCCAAGACAGAACCCTGAGGCACCCACTCACCACAGTTGTCCAGCTAGAGAATTTACCATTAACAACAACTCTTTGCACCATGTCACCAAGCCAATTTATAATCCAAACACAGGCATTTTCTCCAAGACCTATTTGTCCTAGTTTATAGAATAACCACTGGTGTGGAACAGTGTCAAATACTTTTGCTAAATCTAAAATGTCAATATCTTTCTGGAGATGGGATCTGCAGAACTGTGCACAATAATCAGGTGAGGCCTGATCAGAGATCTCTAAAATAGCCGAACCACCACCCTCTTGCTTCTACTAATCCTTTTCGCAACACAACCCAGCACCCTGCATGCTTTTTCTGACACTTTATTACATTGTCTGCTCACCTGTAAGTCATCAGAAATAATTCCTCCTAAGCCCCTCTTCAGATCAGTGCCCCCAATGTTATATTCTCCCTTGGGATTTTTATGCCCCAAGTACATTATTTTACGGTAATCAACATTAAACTGCAGCTTGTCATTTGAGTGGTTCCACACAGAATGTCTACCATGCTGCAGACCTTTATATGATCTGTAAAAAGACATACCTACCATTAAGACTATATAATATCACTAATAAAAATAGTGCGGGTCCCAATTGTGATCCCTGAGATACCCTACTAATGAGTCCTTCCTCTGAATGTACACCATTAACTACAACCTTCTGTCTCGTGTCACCCAGCCCAAAGACTACAATTTATTTATAAGATTTCTATAGGGGACAGTGCTGAATACTAATAGGCTGTATCTACTGCTCCTCTCTGGTCTATTATTTTAGTAAACCAGTAAAAATTTAATTACATTAATTTGACAGGATCTCCCTGTAATAAAATCATGCTGATGCTGATCATGCAAACCATTTGCCTCTAGATATTTAACAATCCTAAACGTTGGCACAGTTTCCAATAATTTGCTAACTACACAGGTAAGACTTAAGGGGTCTGTAAGGGTCCCTGCTATGTTTTTGTGAAATGTTACTATAATTGCCAACTTCTGGTCTTCTGGAACTACCCCTGCCAATAGTAACAGTTTATCACTATAAAACTTTATATAAACTGGTTAAAAAGTCTGGCTACTGTTTTGCCAGGACACTTTGAAGCTCTTTTATTAACTTTGGGTGTATCCCATCAGGATTTTTCTGTTTTTACTTTGATAGAGTTCAAGTAGAACTACTTCCTCTGTAAACACACATGTTTCACATGTCACCCTATCACCCTATTTCTCTTCGCTACCCCACCTACATCTTAAAACAGAACAAAAGCACATAAAGTACAAAAGTTCATAATGTTACTTGCGATTATACTGCAACATTTAAAATAATGATCTATCTGAAGTTGTTGTTCTCTGAAGTGTATGATCTTACAGCAGAGGAAGGTAAGCCTATTAAGTACATTATTTTTATTTTTGAAATTAATTCCCAGCTAAACTGAGATCATGAGATGCAGAAGAAAAAACTCCTGTTCTGAAAATTATTGCATTGCAGGTGACATTATTATGATACCAGACTGTCCCATTATAAAGGCAGTAGCGTCATGAGTAACTGTTGCTGATCTATTTGAGGTAGATAGGTAAATAAAAAAGGATCACCATGGTACACACAAGGGTTACAGAACTGCCAGCTCTTGTAACTGACAGGTAATATTTAAACTTGATGGAAACTGCCTTTGGCCACACAATGACTACAAGTTTCCCCAAGCCCCTGTCTGTCTGCTACAGGTTCTGGTCAATAGAAATGAGGGTCATTTTTCTGCTCCGTATATATGACTGCCTATCATCAGAAGTCAGGATTAAACCCTGTGCCATTGATATTCTAGTCTACTGGGTGTGGGTGGACATTAGGGGCAAGGCACGTCCGAGGAACGCTTCACATAGAAACACTCTGCAGACCTCAGGGAAGCCGCAGGGACTTCCGTTTTTCACCCATCATGTCAAAATTTGGTGTGTCTATGTTCTGCACAAAAAGAATGAGATTTTAATACACACCACGACAATGTAATAGTTAACAGAAGTACCGTTCTTTATTTGTGTATAGTCTTTCTCCAGGGTTATTATATGCTGTTTATCTTTCTGTGAGCTGGTGAGGGAATACATTGCTGTGAAAAGCCAATGTACAGAACATATTGACAATGGCTTCTTCTTTTCTTTTTAATCCTCATTGTCTGTATTGTTTCCATGGAGAGAGAAATGTTCGTAATTTTATCCTTAGCCGTTACCTTTTTTCCTATAATAAATCATACATGTTACTTATACTAACAAAGATCTCAATTAGAACATTACAGGAGGATTTCATTTCCAAATATGTGGCCTGTATCCTCAGCATTGCAGGGGACTGTATCTCAGAAACACGTTATCCAGGAGAGTTCCTTAAATGAAGCTACTAGCTTAATGTCAACACTATGATATCATGGCCCTTTAGTCACATGCATTGTGTCAGCTGGGAGTCCATTATCGCATTATCGCTATTATCACATCATAATTATTATGACATTTTCAATCAATGTGAAGCAGGAGCTCACCCCATTCCCCTATTATGATCAATAAAAAAGGGGGAAAGCCAAAAATTGTGGGGGCTACAGCTATATTATTACAAGAAACATTAAACACAATAAGCATCTTGCTATCAGTTTGCATAGAATAGCCCAAAACATCTTTTTTTTAAAAACATAAACCTGTACTTCAGTCTGGGCCCAAAACCCAGTCGGTTAGCGGCTTGTCTGGGAGATGAGGGGGTCCTCTTATGCCTTTTTATATTTTTTTTAGTATTTAACTAAAACTCAATACCCGCAAGTTCCCATTATTACAAAATATATTACCACACGAAAGAACAATACAAACAATATAATCTGCAGTAACTAATGCCAGCATTGTCATCAAGGTACTGAATATTTCTAGAAATGTTTCTTGTACAAAACGTGAATCTTGTTTTATATGAAAGACCATGTGTTGCTGGGATCAGCAGGTCATATTACAGGGGGGGGAAAAACGACGAAAAAATGTAATGGGTTTTACATTTTCACATCAGGACAATTGCTTATTCTGGATCCAAACCTGAAGGGCCTACCCCAGGCCTAGTAACTATAGGCACCAACAGTTAATGTAAAAAATAGACTGTATTATACATCTAAACCCTGGACCGCAGGTGGTAATTACACAAAACTGCCACATTTCAGTTTAATATAACCAAAGAACAAGAAAGAAAGTCTCCATTGGCTTTTATGTGGTGGAGCTAATGACACACATGCATATTGATGCAATGCAGGGAAATTACTGATACGAATCCACTTCGCAACTAATCACATGCTGACAAGAACACACACTCTAGTAAATTATTCATTTGAGTTTGGCGCTGCCTTAGTATATTACCTTCATAAATTATTGACTAATAAAAAAAAAAACCCTGCAGAGAAAGGTATGTTATAGCTTCCCTTCACTTGGAATCTCAATGTTCAAGACATGCTGTTTCTTTCGGGAAGGAGATATTACATTAGTGTTACAAATGTATCTAGTTTGAGAATCCGATGAAAGCTTTAAAAATCCATTTTTATTTAAACAAGCTCTTTTCTCTTATTACCTATTATTACGAATGTGTCTTAAGTAAAGTAGCAGGCGTTTCGTAACGGTACTGTATATATATATATATTCTTTAGGCTGTTAATACAGATGCTTAAGCACATAATGGACCTTAGATCTAAGGTCAAAAAACATAACTCCATTTATATATTTAAATCAAATTCAGCTCGCACCACGTGAGCTGGAATCTAACTTTATAGTTGTCTCAAAACAACCTGTCTAAAATAGATAGATTGAAGAAAAAAATATATTGTTGGGAACATACAATACACAATACACAAGTGCTTAGAAGGACCAAAGTGCTAAACTAGAAGAGAGCTTGCCTTGGCTATCTTTTACCTGTCTGGCCTTAAGCAGGTGACCTGGGGCATCATGTGTAAAAGCAGTTTTAGCAGATTTATGTAACACACTATTTCTAAAAGTTGTGCAAAAGAATTGTGGCAAGTTGTTCGTCATCATCATCCATGTCAGACACATTATATATATATATATATATATATATATATATAATATATATATATATACTATATATACTGTGTGCGGTAAGCATGGGTTAAAATATTATTTGTTAAGAATATGTGAAATATATTCTTTATTGTTCACAGTTGCTTGTGTACGCGACAAAGCATCGTATTTTGCATACAGACTTCACAGCGCAATTCATGTAAGTATATGTACATGTAAGTAAGCACACTGTACTGAATTGACTTAATTCCATGACTTCATTATTTCCATTAAAAATTTCAGAAGGTTGTAAAGCAAACAGTACAGCAATTATTTGTAACGTGATGACCAGTATTAGAGCATTTTAATTAATTTTAAAAAAAAAAGGCCTGGATTCACTGCAGTGAACTGCCGTGAACACACAATGACTCTGCTGCCATCTAGGGATAAAAATAGCTAAAATATGTTTTGTATGATGTTGGAAAACAAGGTCAGCACTCAAACTGAGAAGACTGAAACATATTTAAAGATTTTGTCTACAGAGTGATAGCAGTACACATCATTTATATTTAAATTACTTTGCAATGTTGAAATATTGCACGATTTGTCTGTATTTTTTCTGTCTTTTATGTATACATGTTCCTGAGTCAAACGAATCTTCAGTTTATATTTAAGTAAACATTTGTTTTAATCACATTGGGTGAATTCATTACATTTGCGCAGCACTCTGTTATTATAATTTGTGATTGTTTAGGCATGTTTGTGGTCTGTGTGTTGAGATTGCAGCACAACTTACATTAATTTGTATAATTAAACGCTAATATAACTCTTTTTTGCTCTATTAATATACCTTGCCTTGAAATTTCACTTCACTTTTTTTCTAGGACTTTGGTTTTCACAACAAAACTGTAATAAGGACACTGATCTCTAGAAGTGAAATAGATCTTATGAACATAAGGAGAAAATACAGGGAACGATATGAAAAAACATTGTTTCATGACATTAAGGTATTTATTTTAACTTTTACGCTTAATGTTTAAATGGAAATAATATGGAGATGCTGACAGTAATGTGTATACATTTATTTCTAGGTAGCATTAATTATACATGTTTCACAATTAGGAATCATGTTTGTTTTAGGAGAATTAGTGCCAAGCTCGACAACCAAACTTATGGGATAAATTAAGTGGTGGAGCCTCTAGGCAGGGAATAGTTGCTACGATGGCCTAGCACACCGAGAGCCAGTGGAAGTGAAGACCCTGGTGCTCGGGGGCTGAAGCAGTGTAGGAACAGTTTGAAATGCAGCAGACCAGAAGACTGACAGTCAGAAATAGCATGTCAAATTTGTAAAAGGCAGCAGCTTCAACCTGGCAGGCTGTTGAAACGAAACTGGACCTCGAAAAAAAGTTCTGCAATCAGCAGAGCAGCATCCAGAATACAGTGAGGGACTCTGCAGATTGGTACGTGAGTATGGCACAAGAAGAAAGAAAAGAGATGACTGCTGCACCTGATGGCAGGAGATCAGGAGTTCTCATAGGGAAGGCTAGCTAGGGAACCCTACAAGTTATTTGAAACACTGGGAGTTGCCACTGACATATGGTCTGACAGAAGGTGAAAAGCTCCAAAGGAGACATTTAACTCGGGATTGGCTGTAGAGAGTTTTCCTTGCACTTTTCCTTGCACCTTATGATAAGAACAGATTTTGTTTGAGTGCACATTGTTCTTTATTGTTTATTTTTATTTTAATATGTGTACATATTGCAAGTCCATATATGTTTTATCTTTATATGGATTGCTAGATTATACACATGTAAGATTTTTTCTTTAGTTACACTGATTTTTACATCAGTCACATTGGTGTTGATCTATATATATATATATGTTTTATGGTTTGTCTTTTATGTTGAATATAAGATACACAGTATATTTTTATATTATTTCACTCTCCGATACCAACACTCTCCCCAATACCAGCAGCGTTCACTTTGTTGTTTTCACATGGACCATGGTGTCAGGAGCAGGCTTAACTAAGAAGATGCTAAATTGCAGCATACCAAAACTTAAATGTGGCTCCTTTAAATCTATAAAGTGTGCATTGCATGTGTGCAACTTGGGGATTTTTATGCCTTTTTTTTGGCATACATGGGCTGTCATTATTTTCATCACTGTTTTTTGTTTTCGATGGTAGTTAGATAAAGCTAGCTAATACTTGTTTGGCAGAAAAATACTAAGATATACACCAGACCTAAACAAAGAGCGATTTTTATGAGCATGTCAACGTGTAAGCTGTGCTAATGTTCCGCTAATGTCCAAGCATCAAGAGTAGCGCATGTTAGTCCTATCCAGCTATTATGCCTAACCCATTCCACACATACTCTGACCCTTTGGCAGGGCCAATATTTGTCCCCCCATGCAATAATTTTTGTAGATACCTATTAGCATACATGACTGAGGTAGCGCCAATGCGTCGCCCCCTTTTACCCCCCCTCCCAAATAAATACACAAACACAAAGTAAACAATATAATGCTTTATTTAGTCAACTTATGGAAAAATAAGGCCACGGTGCAGTCCGCTTTACGCCTTCCACACCGTGACACAGATATAAATAACTTTATTAATAAAATAAACTTTATTATGTAAACACCATATAAATATAGCGATGCACGTGACGCACCACCCGACTTACTTATGACACGTGCAAGCCTTAAAACTAACCATTGTAAACGAAATGTACAGGTTACACATCGTAACCATAAATTGTAAACAACGACCCGGCTGGCACAGGTGTAAAACCGTAAAACCGTAGAGACCACCGGCGTCCCCTGCACGGCAGCCATTGTCACGGCTAGGATTCACCAAGGCACAAGCCCAGGGAGTGTCCTGCACTTAGGCCGAGGGCCTGTGCACCACGGGTAAAACCACACCTAAGGTGGTTAACCCTTGCTCTATGCCAGCTTGATAACCAACCGCCAAGGAACAGAAAAGAAAATAAAAAGAGAGAGGGGAGGGAGGGAGGGAAAGCTTTTCAGGTCAATTGAAAAAGTGACCTAGATGGGGTGGGCTCCCATATATATAGTGACCCCCACCCCTAGGCACAGTAGGATTATGCACACCTATCATTGTCAGCCGAGGGCCGTCAATCAACATAGACTGACAGCCCCCTGAGCTGACTCAGCAGAATTACTGATAAACAGGAAAACGGGAGGGGGGAGAGGGCTGCCTGACGTCCCCTCAGTCATGCGCCCTTTTTGCTCCATGCTCTCGCCTGGGGCTTTCTTTACCACCCATGTCCACACATAAAACAACTCTGTAGAATATGGTGGTGGTGCTCTATAAATCAACACATAATAATAAATATTCATATATTCATCCTGTTT
This sequence comes from Spea multiplicata, assembly GCA_009364415.1. Classification (NCBI taxonomy): domain Eukaryota; kingdom Metazoa; phylum Chordata; class Amphibia; order Anura; family Pelobatidae; genus Spea; species Spea multiplicata. The sequence continues at coordinate 32,097 of VKOC01015573.1, read as the reverse complement.
CCCCTCTATTTGTGCATAGAATGTTTTCTTAGATGTGTGCAGAGGTCTCGGAAAGAATAAATATATGCGTTTGTGTCAAACACATTCACTTATATACCCTTCCACATTGTTTATTGGCAGTGTACCAAATACCATATGGTGTATTCCAGGGATTTAAGTGACAATAAAAATGTATAGGTGTTTTTTTGTTTGTCATCTCATATTATAAAATAACAGCCAGAAGGGGTAATAATCCTATCTGGCCATTTTGTCGATTTGCAGTAGTACAGATAATGCAAAATGTCAAATGGCATTAAAACAGCAGATTTCACTTTTTCATCTAATTTATTAAGCCTTTGCAACAAACAAAGCAATGCAAATGGGTTTCTCTACTTTTCTTCTATTTGCAAATTACAACAATATGTGGATACTAAAATCTGCAATACCTATGGAAACGTAATGTTAATTTAATTGAAACTGTGCCCTTTATGCTTTTACGGTGATGTTGGTGAACTTGTTTATCCATTTATCTACAAAATGTTAATTGCCATCAATTCTTTAAATAGATTTTGCATTTGTTCCCTTTTGTGGGAGTTATTGTCAAAAAGTTCATCCCTGAATCACAGCAAATATGCATTCATTATACGCTAATACTAACTAGAGGAACAGTACAAAAACACATGGACGTTCAGTGTTGTCACAATAATGATCAGTGCTTAATGATGCATATTATTCAAATGTAGTATGCATATATGTTGCTTATTTAAGTCAAATTCAAGATAACATAACCCACTTATGCAGGAAAAAAACAACTCAACCCACACAGAAACTAGATGTGCATGAAAGAAGAGCATAGCTGTCACTACCTGGAGGACACATTGATCATTTGATTGTACTGTGAAAGATTTTGTTTGTGTATAACCTATATATAATAATGGTTTAATATTATAAATCTTACTTAAGGCTGGGCTATCTTTAAAGGGACAGATGGCCCAGTGGCCCACAACAGCTCTTGGGCTCATGCTGTTGTATGTTCACATGTATACATGTAACATCAGTAGTCTGCGTAAAAGATGGATTCTTGCTGAGCCAGTATCGGCTTCTTGAAGCAAGTATGGCTTGGGGTCCTACTTGGAAGGCTTTGCCCAGGACCTATATTAATTAATTACAGACCTGGACAAACAATATAGATATACATATAATGTCCAGCTAGATTTTCTGTAAAGACTGCCTAAGAAGGATTTGATGTAGACTCATTGACTGTAGATGTCATATATTATGAGTATTTTTTATTTTCTTGCCTGGGGTTGATTTATTAAAGCTTTTCCATGCGAGTTGTATGAAAAATGAACACCTTAGACAATGTTCCCTCTAATTTTTAGTAGTTTGTGAATGCAGAAATCTTATGTTGTGCAATGTTTTTCCAGCTACAAAAGAATTAGTGCATTGAATGCTTCTGGAAATAATAATTTTGACACAGTGTTCCTCCCATGTCTAGTGGGACCAAACCAAAGACTAATAAGGGTTTGAATCACTTACATCAGAAACAATGCATCTAGAGGACTTGGCCAGCACCCAGATTCCACCCATAGAACTTGCCTAGCACCCAGATTTCACCCATAGGACTTGCCCAGCACCCAACTTGCACAAATAGGACTTGCCTCAGGACCCATATTGCATCCAGAGGACTTTTCCCAGACACACCCTTTATTAATTCTATACCATTTAGACCCAAAACAGTGACAATAATAGATAGAATGTAAAAATACACACATATATTCTACTCTTACAAACACCTGCTCAAAAACACACATGCATGCCTGCCAATACATATGCACATCCATGCTTTCCCTTACACAAAACATCCTAACATACTTGCTATTGCATCCACAAATATATATATACAGTATATTTATGCAGCAAGAGGTCAAACTCTTGCATACATTATTTTATTTTGTTCAAAATTAACAAATGACTTGAACTTAAAGAGTAAACTACAAAAGAGGAAGTAAAAGACAGTTTACATACATTTTTTTCAAGCAATACAAAATTAAAAAATAAAGTATTTACCTAATTATCTAGATATAATAACCACCAACACTCAATACAATACAATACTACAAACTGGCAGCAAGGTCTCCTACTACTACGCGATGCTATAAAACTAATTCATAAAGTCATAAAGATGTATTGTTTGATTAATGCTGGTTTAAATAATGTTTCTTTTAAACATTTCATTTTGTTCATTTTGTTTTTACAGCATTTTTCTTCTGGACACTATGAAAAGGCATTGCTTGCTATCTGTGCTGGTGACGGTGGTGACTATTGAAATCATTTTCAAGATAAAACAATAGAAGAAAGTAATTAGAAAAAATATACTCATCTCCTGCTGAAATAGTCATGAAGTCGCTAAAGGCAATATTATTTTTTTCGATACAAAACGCACATTATTATTGTTAATTGTCGGCTAGGTTTGTAATACGTATTGCAATTGCATACCGAAACTCAAAATAAAAAGGTTTGCATTTCCATCATCAATATGTCTTGCTTTTTCTTTTATGTACAAATGTGTATAATTGAGTACCAAACTTTATTCTTGGTAACAAGTCTAACCCTGTGTGATCAAAATATTAAGGAATATTAACACAACATAAAATATGTATCTAGTATTTGAATATTAAAATTCTAAAATATTTCGAGCACCATTCTCAAATATTTGTCCCACCCAAGAGCTTGTATTTAAAGCTTAGCCATGAGGTTGGTCAATTCATAGCGGGTTAAAAATTAAAAAAATTTAAGTAATTTGTTGTTCAAAAGCGAGGCTGTGTCCATTGTGCGCAGAACTTGGAATTTTTGGAAACTAGGTCATAGATTTCATCACTATTGTCATTTAGCCACATAATTTTACTGCTATCTATTGAAAGCGAAAAATGGAACATATGTGGTAAAATTTGAAATTTACATAATGTAATTCAATGTTTTGTACTGTAATATGATTTAATAGAATTAATATTATGTCCTTAATGCTAAACATTTGATGTGTCCATACTTATTTGTAATGTCTTGTCAAGGGCCTGTAATAAAATTGTAAGATATAATACATATGTACATAAGTTTGCTGCCCTACAATTCCCCTGCCAACCCAAAAGGGAGTATGAAGTTGCCAGCAGCCATGGGTGCTCATAATAATATTGTGAGTGGTTAGTTTTTCAGATTCTTCATTAAAATTCTTAGTATTAAAACACAAGAGCATTACTCAACCGTGGGTTTTGTTATTTCTTTAAAACAATATATGTCCTTGTATATTTGGTTTGTAGGAAAAAAAAAACATTTAACTTATCTCACCCTATAAATGTGAGTATTAATCTGTTTTGCTGTTTGCTCTAAAAGAGAGTGATCTGGATTGCTTTCCATTTTACACAATAGCATTTAAACATAATCTGAACAAGAGGTAAAAACATTTTTTCCTGAAAAAAAAACACATGTATGTGACACTTTATGAAGGCAATATAAATTAAAAATCCATCATCTCTTTGTACATTGTGTTGAGTTGTTCAAAAGCCAGGACAACTGGGTCGTTTTCATCTTCACACATTTCTTTCACAGAAACACTGTTAAGAAAAGTTACAAAAATATAGGTTAGACTGTGATATCGATGAAAGGAAAAAGCATAATGTCCCCAGTTTAAAGGGAGGAAGATGCACTAAAAGACAAATCTAAATTTGATGGCTTTCACAAGCCAACAATCTAAATGGTGGATCAGCATATACCAGATGATTGGCAAGCTGAAGATTTGTCAAGCATTGTGATAAAGGAGCAAATCCAGATTCCCTCAAAGGTTCATAGTACACCTCCATTTTTAGCTTTTCCACTAGATATAGTCAGGCCTTCTCTTCTTCTTCTGTTAGTAGGTTTTAACCACACTCCACCCATTTCGGATCAACCTAAAAAGACCATTAGATCTAATGATGGCCAACAGAGCCTCCCATCATGGAAGTGCCTCACTAATTGTACCTTACTGACAGTTTGGGTGACATTAGCAGAGATGTACAGGGGCATGCAGTGTCATGTGGCCCCTCTTCCCCTCCTGAGATAAGGCTTTAAATCTGCCCATGAGAGCAAACTGAGGTACAAGAATACAATGAAGCAACCTACAACATACACTAAAGTATATGAGCAGGCCTTCACAAGCATGTTATTGGTTAATATACCTCCTTTCACACATTTGACACTAAAAAGGTTAACAAATTCATTTGTGAATGCATTTTAATAGATGTATGTGCCAAAAATCATTTTTTGTAACTTTTCTGTGCTTGCAGAAGCCCCCCCTACAGTTTTGTGACCTGTTGAAAGTATTTTAGTATAATGTGTTAGCGTTATTATGACAGATTTCATAATTTCATTTTGCTAGTTATTATTTTCAACTGGGTTCATGATGTTAATGCTGCATGGTTATAAAAAGAGTCATAGATTATTTGCAGATAGGTAGCCCTTTACTGTCAGTTCATTATGTATTAATTAGTCATAATAACAACAGCTTACCTTATGGCAGAAATAGTAAGTGAAAAATCTTTTAATTTGTTGTATGCGTCTCCTTCATTAAACCTGCGGAAAGCAACATTAATTATAACATTACATTTTATATCTAACAAACTGGGGATGAATTGCCAAAAATACATATTTAATACATATTTTATTTGCTGACACCATTATCTGCACAAAATGAAATCAACCACCCTTGTTTTTTAATCACTCTAAAGGTTTTAACCTCTTAAGGATATTTTTTTTTTTTTGTTCCAGAACCTTCGTAACTGAGACTGTTTCAATATTTTTGCGGTGTTGCTGCTTAGCTGTAATTTTCTTCTTTCTCATTTAGTGTACCCACAAAAGTTATATTTTTTTAAGACAAGAAGGGCTATCTTTAGATAACATTATTTTGATCGTATCATCTAATTTAATGTAAAAAAATAGTAAAAAATTCTAAAAAAAACCCCTTTTTAATGCTCATGAAAAAACCTGCTAAATAGATTCTAATCTATGTCCTCAGTATATATACCCAATGATTTTATGTTTTTTACTTTTTTCCAAGTTATAGGACAATACGTACAAGTTGCTATGTCCAGACCAATTATTTTTTTCAGATCTAGTAATCCTGCCCCCACGTCTTATTTGAAACATCTTTCAAGCTGGCCAAATCAGTTTTCCCCCATCAAACCATATATTTTTTAGGGGGGTTTCCCACATAGTGTATTTCATAAATTAAAGGTTCTGGTATATGTCACTTCTAAACAACACCCTAAGACATTGTAAGTTGAAGATTTAAAATGCTGGTATTTTAACACTTTCTATGTATTAAATCTACCACCAGCCTTTGCCAGAGTCTGTGATAGCAATTATTTTGTGTTTTTTTCACACAAATTGTACTTCAATATGCATTTACAGCTCCTGGTATATGTCACTTCCAAACAACACTCCAATATGTGTTCAGTAACATCTCCTGAGTCCAGTGATACCACCCATTCAGGGATTTGTCGAATTGTTTGGGGGATAAAAGGCCACATTTGAGACATTCAGTTTATTAAGTTGGAATTAGAGCACCACCCCACATGTGTGACAACTTGAAACCAAAGACCTACATCCCTTGTCTCATCAAGTATGGACTTATTAAGGTTTTGACAAAACAATTGGTTGGGAGTTTTTCTAACTCTGACTCATATTTGATTTTCACATTTTTTTCATTTATTTTCATTTGCTAACTTTGTGACCCAAATTGATATATCTACCACCAGCTGGGTAGTCAAACCTGGTATACACCCTTTGTAATTATCCCTTGTTTTGGGATAACTACAATTTACAGCCAAATGGTACAATACAAAATAACAAAAAAAAACCTAATAAAAAATTATGATTATACATTTATCTTACAGCATTATCTCCCAAACGATAAATGACATACTGTTTTAGCAAATGTGATTACAGGTGTGGCTATGAGCAAGGCTTTACCAAGACATTTTAGTGTGACCATGTGACATATTGATAACTATTTATGTAACCAAGTAAATGTGTCAAAGAATGTTGTTTCAATACAGGTTATTGTGTGTCTGTAGGTCTGTGTGACACTGACACACTGAAACCCACCACACATTATGATCTAGAAATAAAGAGACAATAGAATGTAGATGCTGGAAAGGGGCTGTACCTACTAAAGAGACACACTTGGGAGGTAGTGGAAAGTCCTTAAATCTATACACGTTTTTGAAGGTAATATAACCAAGTAGTCAATAGAAAGAATAGATCCTAACGAAGTGCAGGTATTGGTAGATCATTCCATGTCTGCATGAGAATAACTTACCCCCACTGATTTGCACTGTTAACATAAGCAAAGCCATACAGTCCAAACTGATATATATTATCTGTATTATTCAGCTGCTCCCAACAACGGTATCCTCAGACCCCAGCACATCAGTGGAAAATATTATTTCTATTTTCAGCTCCAGATTCATAAATATATTACAGCGTAATATTTTTGGTGGTATGAAAGTTAAATACATTTTTACATATGAAGCATTCAATGTTACAACACTGACAATTCTTTCCTTTTGAGGACGCTGAGAGCATTATACCATCTGATATAACTACTTTGTTGGTATAATTTGAGATATCTATAGGCATGAAGGGAATTGCTTACCCATTATCATGAACAATTGCCTGTAGAGATCTATGTTTGAAGAAATCAAGTGCAAATGCGTTAAGCATCAGTCTTCTTCCAGAAGGATCTTTTTTCTGCAGCGGTAGAATTGGAATGTGCTTGTCTGGAATTTGAGCTGTCTGTAACATGAGCTGTAGATGAACACAAAATTCATGTTTTTCGTTGATCAAAAGCCATTATAATCACAATGCTATGGTATGGTCACAGCCCCAGGCTTTAAACTAAATTATTTTATCAAAATTAGTTTTACTGTGTGTTTTTTTCATTGTTATTCTATTTGAAATATTAAGCTTAAAATGTTTTCTCATTGAAGATTACTGCTTCTGTTTTCTGACCTAAAGAATCATGCATCCTGGCAAATTCTTTCTCATTTACTTAACATTAGACAACAGATAGCTTCATAAGGTTGAATAGTGCAGATATGGAGAAGTATAGATGTCTTTTCTTATAACCACAGGATAGTTGGAGCAGAAAACAATAGCTAACGTAATTCAGTAAACCTATACCACTGGCAAGAACTGAGGACAACGTTATTATGAAAAAAGGTACATTTAAAATGTAGAAATTTATTTTCCATAACAAGTTATTTAGAAACAATAAATAATAAAACAATTCCCTCTTTTCTACAAACATGATTGTCCAAGCGTAATTTCCTAATGTGTTTGTGCATGTGCAAGTTATGTGCGATGCATCTTTTTATACTAATGCATCGCACATGAACATTCATCTGCATTAGCTATCATAGACACTTACTCATTTACACACTTACACTGTTGACATTTTCCATAGCAAACAGATTGTGATCTGAATTCCCAGACAGACATGCAAAAGGGGAGATTCCACTTCTTTCGTCATCACAATCCATGACATGGTTCACCAACTGAGAATCTGTACACTCTTTACCTGAGAAACCTAATCATGAATACTGTGTTACAAATAAAGCTTCCAGATTCGCAGGAATGTGAAACATTTTATTAAGTTTGTTTCATGTTAAATAAATAGTCATGTACAAAATGTATTACACCCCATTAAGGACTTTGCAAGTTGTTTCTAAGAGCATGCAATCTTACATTTTGTAAGCTTCCAGAGCAGGCATGCAAGTTCAATGAAAACTTGCCTCGTATGTCCTCATCTGAAACTGGCAAAAAACCAGCCCCCTACCATTGCTATACTTGTTTGTTTGTTTATTTTTAATATGAAGTCATACTATGATCTCCATCTAGGAGAAAAAAAACACCCTTTATGTCTAAGTCTACCTCCTTTGCTAATGCTTCCACAGACTATGGAGTTTTGGAGGTGAATGGTATTCCCTTGGGTTCATTGCTGAAGCAAATCACAGGCACATTGACTGTCATTGTACATTTTTAGGGTGCCTACGTAAAAACAATATGAGGGATCTTCTATCATCTATCTTTTAATCTCCCTCTGTTTTTTTTTGAAGGTCTTCCATTCTTGTGAAATGAGGTATTATTGCTAAAATATCACCCCAACAACTCTGAATGTAATAGTATTTGTTGTATTTTACTTTATGCACATAAGTCTTTATTTGCCCAAATTGCGCATATTTTATTATGCAAATCTAGATGCACTTACTTATTTCTGAAAATGGAAGCTGGCATTCCTTCTCCATATCAGCTAGTTTTGCTGCTGTAAAGAGGCAATGCCCAAATATTGTTGCTACATTCTTGTTGTGCTCTTTGACAGCAGAAGAAAAATCATCGGGGAGTGGTTCAAGGAAAACCTAAAACAACAATATTAAATAACACCATTAAATTCAACAGTGACAAATAAAACTATGTTTTATTTATTGTCTGTTATTTTTTTTTTAAAAAGACACTAGTGTTAGTTGGCAGAGTTTTTCAGTTTTTTGAGGAAAACACCTGGCTACATTTTCTACACCTTTCTACACTGGCTACAAAACAAACTTATTTATATGACTTAAAGATCAAAATAAATATATTATTGGTTACCTCATCATGAAATGGCCTATTAAGTATCTTGTGCAACCAATTTATTCTGTAAGGACTCATTTCCACGTCATGTGGTTTGACACTGCTGGAAACCCTGACCGGGACATTCTTAGATATCACAATCACAAACAGGTGGTCCCCCAAGATGGTGGATTCTCCTGCCAGTCCGACATCCACAGTGGGGCACTCCTTATCTACTACTCGTTATTATGAAGGAATGTTCTTAGCTGTTGCTGACACAGAAACTAGTTTACCTCTCAACTGTACCTTGTTTGATGTTCAATTGCAGGTCAGGCACTAAGTGCATAATTCCCCCTTATTTAAAGATACCCCCCAGTTAAAAAGCTCAATAAACCATGAGATATTCCTAAATATTGTACTTTGGGAATATTTGTACTGTAGGGACCTTAATTTTAAATTGATGGGACAACATATTGGCATCACTGATGGGTGGGTATGGACCCTAGCGTAACTAGAGGGTTCCTGTCTCTTCGTAACAGTTCAAAATTGTTGAGAAAGGGCTCTTCCGACCTGGACCACACTGCTCCAGGTCAGAAAGGTCCTTTCTAAACTATTTTAAACCAGCACGGAGAGGCCGCTCAATTTTTAATATGTATATTAGATAAAACTATAACTATATAAAACCATAAGTTCAATACCTTTGACTGGTGAAATTTAACATGACGGCTCATAAAATGTGGTACAAAGTAGTTTCTTGCAAACAGATTTGCCAGAATCAGCACAAGACTTTCCATAACAGAATCTGGGAATTTGTTTGGATCTATGTGGAGAAATAAAAAATGTATGTAAATAGAAGCTAATAGAGCAACAGCTGAATTACAAAGGATGCAAAAAATGATTATTATCTATAGAATAAAAGAAAATATCTTTAGAATTATTTTGTTGATTCCATTTGAAAAAAAATAATTTCTAAAGTCTGCAATGTCTGTGCAATGTCTGTGCAATGTCTGTGTTGGCCATGTATCAACTTTGAGAAACAGTCTTCTCTTGGGCCAATATGACAATTTTGTAATTGATAGAAATGTTCTTTAGTACCAGAATTTCTCACACCAATCAGAATGCAGGAAGAATAAGGACTTTTGCTTTTTTAGAGGACACTTAACAGCCTGTGTAGGGGGGAAGCCCACAAAGTGGTCCACTAATAAATCAGCCCATAACACACCTGGCAGAAAACATGCTGTATGTGCACTATCCAATTGTGTCCAAAATGCATTTACAGAAATGAAATGCACAGAAAACACATACAAGCTGCACAAAATAGTCCAGTTCACACTTCAGAACCTTGTAACTATATGTAGACTTGTAAAAACACACTTCAGGTAATGGTCCAAAATCTTTAAATCAGACAAGCCCAGGGAGAAATTGTCCCTGAATGTCATCCTTCCTCTGCTGGTTTATATATCTGTTTTAAGCCTGACCAGACTTATATACATACTTGGGAACTTTCTGGCTTCAGCCCCCCCTCAAAGCGAGATGGTGGTAGGAGGTTCCCGCTTATGTCAGTGGGTGTTCCCACTGTCGTCGCAGAATAGGGGGCAATGTTGGAGGGGAAATAGGTGGGGAGTAGGGCATGCCACATAGACTCTCTCGTGTCCTGGAGTTTTCTCAGCAGAGGCCGGAGAACCGGAGAGACAGCAGTTCACCCAGAGTTTCCCAAGTATGCTTATTTTATAAATAAAATACAATTATTTATGTTCCACCATTGTTTAGTTGTAGTAACATATCTACTTAGCTCCCAGTTTTTACTGTTAACCAAGGTTTTTTCCCCAGTTTCCACACTCAACCATATTTTGTTCACAAATGTTTGTGTTTTTATTTATTTAAGTGATAAAATATTTACTATACAATTCACAGTATAAAAAAGGGGATGTACAATAAGTGCTATCAATAAGGTAATGTAGTAGAGATCTTTTGATTGGGGTACAATAGGTAAGAATTTCCCTGCCTCATACAGCTTACATTCTGCTCATGTTATTCTGGAAAAATATTAAAAACTTCCACAGAAAAAAAGTGAAAAACAAAGCAATGGAGTTGCACATACTTTTTTTGCATGGCTGACACAACTTCCGAAAGAGACCTTTTTTGAGAAAGCTGACAAAGACATAATTTGATGGCTCGTAGTAATGTAAATGTGTAACCAGTCCAGTAAATAACATAGGCTTACAATCTTGATCCAAATATTCCTAAGAAAAGGAGTAATAAACACAGCATAATTTAAGAAAATACAGGAAGGTTAAAGAAGCTGATTCCCTAGAGAGATTATCCTTATTCAGTGTTCAGGGCAATTCTGAATTATTTAAATTACTCCTACCACTGCAGTTGAAAGATCAACCCAGGTTGGTATAACATCTAAAAACCTGGTGTCAGGTCAGTTTAAAGATAACCTTATCTAATCCCCTTTAGTTTTTTTTACCCGAATATATTAATTTTTTATCTATCCTTTCACACATATTATGATAAGAAATTATTTCTGCATTTATTTTGATATTTTCACTGAAACACTCACAGGGTGAGTACATATTGTAGCATATGCTTCATCCACTACATATGCTTCAATAAAATTGCAGGAATAATATATTAAAAATAGACAAGTGTGTTGTGTGTGTATACTGTGCAGCCGAGGCTAATGCAGCATCAACCGTGACGATCAAAGTCATTGGCAGTGCCAAAGTTCTGTATCATTCTAATAATGCAATACCCTATTGGAATGAGTGGAAAATATTAGCCCCACCCATGCCCCACCTTATCATATATATGCCCCACCCTTTGGGCAGGACAAGTATTTAACCCCTCCCTCTGGAAACATTTCTGTGGACACCCTTGCAAAAATCACTGTAATTTAGTTAACTTTATATAAATAAGATCACAACTAGGTTGCAGTGCATCACATACCAAGGTGGTTATATCAAGGTATTAAGATTGAACACATACCTCATGGATTAGGTAGTGGAGTGAAAAGAGACTAAATAGTTTTAACAGATTTGTTTCCCGGGGTTGTTTATATGTCATAAGAGAGTGCTTCAAAATCGATAAAGCCTATAAATAGAATTAAAAAAAGACAAATATTAATGTTAATTTATTGTTTCTGATGTCTGTAATTCCATGCTAGTTGATACCCTATTCATGTCTTAATCCAGTTTACCTTTGCCTTGGCATCTTCTTTGTCATCTGCTCGTGCAGCCAGCAACATCAGCCGCAGTACCAAACTAATACTTAATGGAAACTGGCCTTTTAATTGAGGGACATTGGATTTCAAGAGTTTCTTCACTTTAGGCATTGGAATGCCAAAAAAGAAGACATTTCCCAATAGATCTTGGCCTCGCCTTCCAGCACGTCCCGACATCTAAGAGAAGACCACAACGCAGAAAGTCGTATATTAAAACACATCTGAATGGCAATATGTAGAGCAAGGTTGTCTGTGAACTTCCTTTTCGTGACAAGAAACAAAACAAAATCTGACACAATAAAAATGATACCACTTAAAATGTGAGACAAATACATTAAAAATATTATTTTGTAAAATCATATTTAAAGGTTACCAGTATTTCAGATCAAACTGGCATCTGCTCAATTAAAATACAAAATAAATTATACTTGGTTATAAACCGTTGGCTTACAAAAAAGAAATAAAATTATATTTAAAAAAATATCAGTTTAATATCTCCAACTGCATAATATCCTAAAGACAAAATGAAGTAAAACACTACAAAGATACCCCACACATGTATAAAGAAAATGTAATATGTTCAATATACGTTTTTTAAGAGAGAAAGTCAGGGATGTATAGATAGGTTCAATTCTGGTACAATGTAGGCTTCTGAGAATTATCTGTGTTTTGTTGGTATAGAAGGGTATGCATCAGTTCATATTTTATCTTAATACTAGTTTATCTAGGGTTGACTATGATCATAAAATATAATTTTATTTGCTTTCGTCCAGATCAGTTAAAATGAAACCAGTTGATTGGTTTATTCTTTTGCTGTGGAATTATCTAGAAAATATGCCATGCAGTTAATGCAGTGGCATATAATATTTGGACAATCAAAACCAATACTTTGCTGAATACATTTAGAATGCTGTCCTTGCAAGTTACGATGGATCACAGTCATGATAGCCACATGATAGCCACACATGTATGCGTTTATTGTTTTAATAGATCATTAGCCTGTCGTTCACGTTCCTATGACATACCATATATATTACACCGTTCACTTAAGTATTGTTGAACCTTTAATTATGCATAGTTACCTGTCTATAGTTCAGTGCATCAAGGTAAATTGAATCTTCCAGGAACACCACAGACCTACAGGGCATGTTGATTCCAAGTGCTAGTGTACCAGTAGCTGTTACAACCTTTAAATAATACACACAGTGTTAAGTTTAGTTTCTTAAAGGGGCAAGTTATGTAGCATAACAGTGTTCATTACACAGTAAGAATACAGTATATATGGTCCAATGGCCTGAAAGCTTCGCACAAATAACATAATCATAAATTATTAATTATATTAACAGTTGCAGTTTTCTCCCCAATTAATAAAACATCAGCTTTAATATTGAATATATGTATATATATATATAACACACACACACTAAAATATAATTTCCACTTAGCCATAGAGTAATACTTACTCTCATATGTCCCAGTCTGAACAACATCTCAACAAAACGCCTTTCCTTCTCCTGCATGGCTCCATGATGATAACCAATCCCCCTTTCAGCCAAATATTTTAATTTTTCTGCATTTCTGGTACTTCTGACTTTTTCAAACATGGTCATGAAGGTCTACGACATAAATAATTTGCATGTCACCAGAATCAGGAATCTGCACTCATTCCCCACAGGAACTCAGGTGCTTAGCTGTGCCAGGAAGGGCCAGCTCCCCAATAAATCAAAATAGAAAAAGGCTCCAGGCACTCAAGGGTTCCAACTCAGGCAGATTTATTGAAAGAGAAGGACAACAACATTTCGACCTCACAATGAGGTCTTTATCAACTTGATAAAGACCTCATTGTGAGGTCGAAACGTTGTTGTCCGTTTCCTTCAATAAATCTGTCTGATGGAACCCTTGAGTGCCTGGAGCATGTGATCAATTGATTTGTCATTTATAAAATACGGTACTATATAACAGTAGAGCTAAAATAATTAAATAGGACCATGAAACACCAGCCCTGACCCTTGTCTCATACACCCCTGTGAGTCATTCTAGCATGAAAAATATAGCACCATTGAACACGTCCTTTCTTTGTGTTGTGTAACACTATTATGGGTACATTTAGTTTTGCTATAGTTACATTTAGATGAAAATCTTATACAGTCAACATTTTTCTAGGGAAACATCTTGCACTTACACATACTCTCATCACACAGATGTCTATTCTGTAAAATGCTTAATCTTTTATATTGCCTTTGTACAGTTTAAGTGGATGCATACATGTTTCTAATCTTTTATGTTATTGTTGTAATTGGTGTTTGTGATTTTAATCCCTTCAATCTCAGGTGTTTTTGGTATCTCAAGTCCCAGAGCAATTTTGCCATTTTTGTCGGTTTAGTGAATATTGTACCCATGTAGACTATATATTGTTTTTTCGAAGAGAGATCAATATTTCTTTTGATACCATAGTTGGATGATTTAGCTGGAAAATTTGAATTGAGCAAAAATTTAGTAAAATCTAACGCAAAACATTAGAAAAAAACACCTATTTTTTTTAAAAAATTTTTTCACTCTGAATTCTAACAACTTAGGTAAAGTGATGGAAGCAAGTCCCCTCCAGCTTATCAATTCCAGTGTCCTTGTATGTCAGAATTAACTAATTTATATAGATTTTCTCATAACCTTATCCCAAGGACGCGATGGAACATACTATAAGGTGATACATGGTTAATGCTTATGGCTTAACAGGTTTTGGGGGTTGTGACAACGGGGGGCAGGGAGGTTATACCGGGGTAGATGTTATGCCTAGGGCAATGGGTATTGTAAGGTTTTTTTTTAATTTTTTTTTATGATTATTATTTTGTTATTTTTTTTATATATCTATGTTATATTATACTTATTTTAAATGGTTACGAGGTCACTCTTAATGAACCTCCTGGAACATGCCAGTGATTGTCACAATGACATCACGTTAGCTTCACGATTTTATTATCTTTTTTAATTTATTATATTATATTATTATTGTTAATGACTTTTTATTATTATTTTTTAAATGAATAACTTTTTTTTCTGCTTTTCTGTTTCAGGACGGCAGGGGGGTGAGAGACATGGTTACTACTCTCACCTCCTACATAGTGGGCACACAAAGCAGTTTATACTGCTACCAAATTCCATATTCTCCATATTGTTGGAGAAGCTGTCGATTCATATGTAACCAATCTGCAGCTTTCTCTCTTTTTCAGAGCAAGCCAGTATGTTTAACATAAAACGCAGGGCTTTTCTCTTTACTCTGGACTGTCTCCTGGAGGTAGTAAAATGCCTACTAGTCAGCTCATGACGCTACACTTAAACGTGGAGAGGGGACCTCAGAGTGCCACAATATATGTGGTATTTATCACTGGGCCAGCTACATGCCACATTTGTAGCTGGTATAAGTGTTTGTGTGTTAGCATGGATGTGTAAGTGGTGTAAGATGAAGTGTGTTATTAGCATGAGTGTGTAAGTATATGTGAGTATGAATGTATATGTGTAAGGTTTTGTGTGTGATAGCATGAATGTGTAAGTGTGTTACGATATATGCGTATGTGTAAGTGTGTGTTAACATGGATGCGTATGTCTAAGTATTTATGTGTGAGCATGTATGTGTAAGTGGTGTGTATTAGCACGAGTTTGTTAAGCTGGTTTGTGGCAAAGAAGGCACAGACAAGCGGTTTGGAGGCACTAACAAGCTGTTTGGTGGCAAAGATGGCACAGGCAGCCTCTTTGGGGTACGAACATGGCACAGGCAGGCTGTCTAGGAACACCGATAAGCTGTTTGGTGGCAAAAACAGTCACAGGCAGGATGTTTAGGGGCAAAGATGGCACAAGCAGGCTGTTTGGTTGAACTGACACACTGTTTTGGGGCAGAGATGGCACAAGCAGACTGTTTGGGGCTATGATGGCACTGATAAGCTATTTAGTGGCACAGGAGGCACTCACAAGCTGTTTGAGTACAAAGGTGGCACTGTAGGACATGTTGCTTTGTGAAGATTGTGTTTTCGCATACTCTTGGTAGCAGTGGTAGGTCCCGCAGATTAGACAAATTAGCATACTAAAACATTACTTCAGTGTTGTCAAATGTTCAATTGATTATTGTGACCTATGCGTTTCATAAACAAGTACTAGTAGTATCATCTGAATTTTTGACACACTAGCCTGAATACGATGTAAATCTATTAATTTTCTGGTGTATACAGCACATTGAAATATGATTGCATTCTAGCATATCCTTTAAAATAAGTTAAGCTGATTCAGATTGCATAGTTAGCAGGTTCACCTCTTTGTCTATGTTTGTCTCATCAGCGTAGGTAGCATCTGGTGGTATTTCATTAATCTTCTGAAGTCTTTTTTGTAACATTTCATAAGTAGTCCGATTTAATATCAATTCATCTTCATTGCTTGATGATCTAATGAAGCAGAGAAGCAACATTTTAAGGCAATTTAAGTCTAATCAAATTAAAGTATCAAAAAATATTTAAAAATGTAATAAATTGCAGGCAAAAACACTTGTGACAACAATGCTTCTGTGCTACACTATTTCGCTCTCCTATAATTAGATATGTTACTACTATTGTGTTTGCTTGTTTATAAATGGCTCTCATTTTTGTTCTCACATGCAACAAGGTACACATGGTCACATGGTTGGATGGATATCTTAGTATATTCTAGTATATTTTAGTATATTTTAGTATAGTCTAAACTTTTTAAAGAAGCTCTTCATTGCAACCTTCGGGTAAGTTAATTCAAACATATAACATAAAGCCTGCAAGCATTCAGATTGAAAAGATGTACAGTACTTACTGTTGAGATTTCTTCAGTTTTTTGGATTTTGTTTCAAGTTTCTTAGTTTCTTTATCAACTTTTACTGTTTGCTTCGCTTCAGATATCTCAGTAAGAGAACACAACAAATCTTCTGACAGTCTTTCCACTAGAATTTTATTGAACCTTATGATAGAAATGATAGAAAAATATTGTCATAATGTATAAATTAACAGTAAAGACAATTAAAGACTGTGAAGTGGTCCAACAATTGTGTGGCATGGAGCTAAAACACCAGTATGCAATTTAACATACTTAATGGACACTTATCCCCAAGATGCATATCCCATATGATGTCTATATATTGACTCGCCTTAGTACATATCTAGGGCTGGACTGGGGTTAAAACTTACAACCTTTTGACACATACCTAAGCTTTTCTAAGGTAAACTAGTCTTTAAATATCCCAAAACAAGTATGTACAGCAATTAGTTTCACAAAAAAAATGTTTTGCCAAAAACTGCAAAGTCAATTCCCTCTGAAATCATTGAGTTGCCTTCCGAAACACCTCCCCCTAATAACTATGCATTTTGCAGGGCCAGCTGAGCCCCACTTGTATGAGAATCTAATTTTGGTTGGGCGTTCATGATGGAAATTGATATCAGGTTGATGAAAAACTACATTTTTCTCTTTGCTGAACGTAGCCCACAGTGTCCTTTTGACAGCCCAACAAGAGCTGTCTATATACCGTATTTGCTTGATTATAAAACAAGGTTTTTATATTCGTCTTATAGTCGAGGTCGTCTTATAATCAGACCTCAAATATAGGTCTGGCTACAAGACTAAGATCCAGATCCCCCGCAGCGCTGCAAGGCATCCTCCTCTCTGGCAGCCGGTGAATGTCTGTGCATAAGGCACACCAGGGGGCAGAGTGGCATATAGGGGGCATAAGGCATATCAGGGGGCAGAATGGCATATAGGGGGTATAAGGCATATCTGGGGGGCAGAGTAGCAAACCATGTTGCAGATGTTCATAACTGGGGAGCTGGTTGGCAAATAAAAAGAAATAAAAACAAAAAATGCCTTTTTCTCAATCACAGTTTTTATTAAAAAATAGTTTACATGTGAATTAATATTTACTAGTAAAACTTTTTTCCTATAGGGTAGTCTTATATGCAGGCATTTTCTTTACAAATTTTGGGAGGTCATCTTATATTCAATATACAGTAATTTTAGTTTGTTTTAATTTCTTAATGAAAAATATTCACAAAAACATATAAATATGCAACTTACGCAAAAAACAGTGCAGGGAGTTTATTTTCTTCCTTGAGTTTTTCAACAAGTTTTGGAAAAGATTCTTCACACCTCATTCCAGGGGGTGGCTCAGCAACTTGAAGATGCTTAAGAACATCACCTGTCTAAAGAAAATTTATAGATAAATCAAAAATTAAACATTAATTATGTAGAGAAAGATCTTTTTAAAAAAACATTGAAATGAGGGATTCCAAACTAGTGACTTTTTTTCCTACTAATTGTGACAAAAATCTTCCTACACAGTCCCAAGATCATTCTTCACCAATGGAAACCACAGTGCTCACGCACAGCAAAGGATTCTACAGGAGGGCAACACACAGGCAGCCTACAGTGCCTCCTATCCATTCACTTACTCCCCCCAAAAGTATGTACCTGCACCCATGTTGCTGTCACACATTCATATTGTGGAAGGTATAGGCTGGAGCCAGATCCTTCATCTACTGTTCAGGGGTAAGCCTAGGGCTACTGGTGCTTGAGCGCAATATTTTGTAATTAAAAACACACACACATTTTAACACGCAAACTTGCTTTAACACATACTCATTCTAACAACATACACACACTATCTCCCTCCCCTCCCTTACACCACTAAACTTAGGCTTACCCCTGACCCTCTAACACCATAAGACAACACGCATACACTCACACTAACACCATCCACTAACTCCCACTCACACATAAATGATGATACCAATTAAAAACGTACACTCATGCTAACACCATAGAGTAACAAACACGCACACTGTAACATCATATCATGACACATGCACGCATGTTAACATTATACACTGTAACACAATATACTGACAAACACATACAAGTCATACACTGACACACACTCTAACACCATATAGTAACACACACACATGCTAATAGCAAACGTTCACACATACTAAATCCATAAACTCACACTCTAACACCAAACATATGCACACTCTGATGCTATACAGTAACACACGCTCTAACACCATACCCAAACATACATACAGCACTCCATTTCCCATTATCACTGCAGCTTCACCTCCTTAGCATGCACCTGCTGCAGCGGATGGTATTTTGTCTTATCAGCAACAGTGTTTGCTTGGAGTGGAATCTGACAATTTAAGAGACCCTGCCCTAGTTATCAATCAATTTCCTATGACAGAATTCTTTATTTAGGCCAAGGCATACTTTCAAATTGAGAATGTTAACGCACCTATGTTAAGCTGATTAGTGCCTGTAAACTTTATGTAGAACTGAGAAGCCATATCATAAAAATAGGAGGTTTGATATTTTAGATGTCATGCAGTGATGTAGCCATATAGAGGCACAACAAGGCACTAGAAGTACATTTTCAGAATCCCTGGCTACCCAAATTCTGGAATTTGTCCATTAAGATACAAAATGTTAATATATGATAAATGCTAATAATACTGTACCAACATTTAATACAAGGTCTTCATTACCTTCTCAGCATGCCCATTTTTTGTCCAGTTAATTAATTCTGTCTTCAGTTCTTCTTCATATTTGCTCGACTCATTTTTTGTAATGATTATTTTGTCTTTGATATGCGTGTTCTCCTCAGGATCCAGTTCCTTTGTAAAAAAAAAATTACATTGGAACACTGTATTTGATCATTATTGTTATTGAGGTGGTGTAAACCAAATACCGGGCTGTGTCAATTGACCGTATACAAATTCATTTATTGGTTAAGAAAATGATTTAATGTTACATGAGCTATTGGGACAGCAGATGAGTTTTGTTTAGATGGCAGATCTCAATTTAAACCATAGATGGTTCATCAAATGCATCCCCTTACGAAAAATTACTGCAGTTTTTCTGAAGTAATACTGCTATTTTTTGGACATGAAAAAAACTGCAATACTGCACTTTTACTGCAGTATTACTGCACATTTACTGCAGCTTTACTGCATTTGTACTTCACTGTACTGCAGTATTACTGCACATTTACCGCACTTTTTTTTTATATTGCGAACTGCAGCTTTATTGCATTTGTACTTCCGTACAAAAATAACTGCAGTACAACTGCAGTACAGTGAAGTACAAATGCAGTAAAACTGCAGTAAATGTGCAGTAATACTGCAGTAAAAGTGCAGTATTGCAGTTTTTTCATGTCCAAAAAATAGCAGTATTACTTCAGAAAAACTGCAGTAATTTTTGTAAGGGTCGATCATGCCAAGATAAAAACCCCCTCCATTATGGCACTTACAGGGAATGACCAAAACTTACAGACCATAGTATATATATGTTGTATTTTGGGGTAACTTGTAGTGATCTACTTTGACAATAAAATATTACTTTCACCGTATCTGAATAGCTCCTTAACGATGTTGAAAGCTTTCAGAGATAAACATGATTCTTTACTAAACACCTCAGAGCGTAGAAAGCAAATATAGGTTGCATTTCTCATGTTCTCAATCAGTTGTATTCATTTAACTGGGAGTTTACAAGTGGGTTGAAGACTTTTAAGGTTCTGACTTCATTTTGATTACTCAAGGGTCGCCTCCAGGTTTCTCAAATGCCATGTCACAAATCTAAATGTGCATTATAAAGAGCCAAATCAGCCTTTCTTGCCTTGCAGGAGAAGCACAGTGTGGTGGAACCCTCACAATTAAAGCAGGTAATATATCTGCAGACTCAAAAGTTTATGTCAGACCCTAGGATTCCCTATATATGAAATTACACACCTTCTAAAACTTTTTACAAGGATACATAATTCAGCAGCAATTTTTTCTATGTGTGCAGCCTTTGATAAATTAAATCTCCTTAAAATAACATTTTTGTTATTGGAAATTTGGAGCTGTTGACTGCATGGCTTCAACATGTCTACCTTTTTTTATTGCCCTTACAAACACAAACTAATACTAATATCCCAACACCAAAAAATAAACATAAAGTCAGTTTCTTACCTTTGCCCTGGGCCAACTTGGCCATACTTTCACCATTGCATCATATAGTTGTATATTTTCCCTTGGAGAGAAAGTCAAATCCTTTGGAATGCCATATTTCTTTATCTAAATTATGGAATGTATGTGTTACTCAACACAAGTTGAAACAATGGGACAATCTTGGATATATGTTCCATTTTGGGTTTTTATGCCTTCTTCTGGATCAGCAAAAATAGATACTTGGAATGCTTAAACTAGATTAACTTAATTTTGTAACCTGAGTAAATATATAACTATGAATAAGAAAATAACTCAATTCCACACAATATTTTTGTAGTATATTTACAATTATACAGAGCTTAATACGGAAGTTTGTTAATGCTTTCAAAAATATAATTATATAAATATAATCTTATAATAATGCTGTAATTAATAAAACCCAAAGTTCTATGAGTTCAGGGTTCTGAGGTCAGACACCTCAGTGAAATAATAATACAGAAGGATATTTTCCTTTGTCTTGACTTGAACATTTTACTTCTTGGTCAAAATAAGTAGCACCAAAAACATAGAAATGACCCTCAAAAAATATCTTGATATTGTGTTTATATTTTTTACTTAAAAAATGCAGATTAAGCAGTGCCTTAAATTTAAATAAGTTCTAAAGCTCTGTCTGAAAGGACAGTTACTACTTGTGATTGTGCGATTGTGCTCCATGTATGTGCGTGGGGGTCTTAATAGAATCCCGCCTGCAGCTCTCACCGAGCCAGTGATGTGCAAGGAAATACGTTCAGCCAAGTGCATGTCCACTACTGCAATGGCTGGTCAGGCAAAGGGTCAAATGACACGTGGGAAGGATTCTGCATAATACCCTAAAGCATTTGCAAATGTGACATCACAAGAAATTATTAGAACCATACAGGTACCATATGCATCAATGTGCATAACATCAATAGCCTGTCTCTTTAATTAATTGATCTCTGGTCTTACTTTTTATGTACAGTACATACACTTTTGCTTTTAGACACATATAATCTTATTCACATTCTTTCATCATACTGAACACTAAGAAGAAGAGTCCGAGAACCACTGTTGTGGAAGACAATGTTGTTTTCTAGTGGCAAATACCCCTTTGCGTTATTTTGTACTTACATGATCTATAGTTAATGCAGCACACGGGTGGTGGTGCTGAAAACTGATGTTGGAATTGTTTACAGAACACACATACTTTTCTAGATCATTGTACCTCTTCTCATGCAGAACTGAAAAAATAATAAAGTATACAATTATTTAAAGGCATGTTTAATGATTTGCAAAAATAATATCCAAATGTTTGATTACATGAAAAAAATATCTTATATCATTTTTTAAATGATAGACATCATTTAGTTTTCCAACATAAGCTTATACATAGTAACTTTATATCCAATGTGTGAAAAATAAAGCTTCCCATTTGCTTTCCTATATTGCAGATTAGATATTACTGTACTATATATTATATATATATATATATATATATATATATATATATACTACGTATGTGTAAATTGACTTGTTTACTAAGAATCTCAGAAGGCTTTTTTGTCCTAAAATTCATTAATTTAGAAACTCTATTTACCAAGGCGAACTCTGTAAGACTTTTTTGTCCTCAAAGCTTGGTTTTTCCCTCCTCTTTTAGGCATTTGAGCAAGGCTACTGGTTTCCATCACTTCTTCTCTCTTCTGCCAGTATGTTTTTACTGATTGAAGCCACCTTACCAATAAATAAATGTAGTTGTAATTAAAAGAAATTGAGATAAACCCTGCATATAGTATTTTTATATTAAATAGACATCATCATCTGCAATTAAGAATTCATTATTGTGGAAGCAGCATTTTCTAAAAGTAATTTAGCTTTTTATTAATACTTTTTCTATTTAACTAAATGCTTTATATTCAACTTCTGAGTTAAGCAGTATGATGTGTAAACCCCCTGGACCCCAATGTCCCTTATACATCCCTAGGTTGTAGCCTAGGTTCCCTAGCTGAAAGTTAAATATTACTTACGCTGTTAGATGTTCTGGGTTGCTAATTGTTGCAGACAAAGCTAGGAATGGACAACGAATCATGACTAGGATATGTTCCCAAACATCTGCCCCTATTTCTCCTCCCAGGCAGTGAACCTTGTATTGTAAAATAAGAAACTCATTACAATTACATTACATTAATTTAAAGAGTGCCAGCAGATTCCATGGTAATATTACAATAGAAAGATAATAAATATACAAATTGACAGTAAGATTAACACATGTCAAGACAAACTGGCACAGAAGATGAGCAAAGGACAGGGTTGACACAATGAAACACAGTATAGCTATACCCATTTTATTTTAAACACTTACACCAAGGGTTTTGAACACCAGTCAATATAGTGTTTCAAGATTCAATACACTGGCATAACCACAAGGGTCACAGTGGTTGCAACTGCGACGTGGCCTGTGCCTCTAATTGTGTGTGTGAGGTTTGGACGAGTACTTTTGTGTGACCATGAATTTGTAATTGTTCTTCTGTGTGAGTATGGATGTGTAATTGTGTTTCTGTGCGAGCATGGATGTCTGTGTATAAGCAAAGATATCTAACTCTAAGTGTGTGTGCGCACATGGATGTGTAATTGTGCTTGTTTGTGAGCATGGATGTGTAATTCTTTGTGTGAGCATGGATGTGTAATAGTGTGTGTGCACATGGACGTGTAAATGTGCTTGTGTGTGAGCATGGATGTGTAATTGTGTATCTGAGCATGGATGTGTAATTGTGTGTATGTGTGTGAGCATGAATGTGTAATTGTGTGTGTGAGCATGGATGTGTCATTGTGTGCATCTATAAGCATGGGTGTGTAATTTTGTGTGTGCATGTATGAGCATGGATGTGTAATTGTGCTATGAAGAAGGTGATATGAAGAATTTTTAGACAACTATCTAAGAACAACTTAGTTCTCAAGTCCATTGATTATCTTGTGATCATGTCCAGTTTCTGGAACTTTGTCTGAATGATAATAATGCTTGAAGAAAAAATTCATAAGAAACATACCCACCTCATCAAATATTACATATTCAATCTTCTTTATCCATGTCTGGCGATGAGGTGACAAAAGCAGAATTTCCAAACATTGTGGCACAGTGACTAAAACCTGAAGGATCGTAGAAAAATGCATTATTAAGGGATTATTTCCATGACACAAAGAAACATATAGGAACCAGTTGTAAAAATCCCAGAGCCATGGCTGTGTGGCTCCTGATATAATGGCAACATTTACGAATAGAAAAAATTTAAGTGTGGAGGCAAGGGGATTGGATGCTGTAGATGTCGGCATGGGTATATTACCACATTTTCTTTGTGATTTTGACATAACATAACATCACGGTATACATACTTGACAGTTTAGTGCATCAGTGCGATAATCCCTTGTGAAAACACCACAGAGCGCCATACCATCAGGCAGATTTTTTGTGAACTGGTTAGTTACAGTGGCTACTACTTGATTTACCAGAGCCTGTAAATGAAATACATTGTATTAATGTGGTATTCATGATTTAGTTATTCAAGTATTTTATGATTTTATTTAGAAATCACCAGATATGTACAGTCTGTGTTTTTTGCATCAACATTATAGTTGGGTACTGCCTTAGGCTTGACCAAATGCAACACCACAGTTAATCAAGTGGACCAACCTCTAGGGTCCGCTACCCTCTCTATTAAGTGCTTGGTTATTAGTCAGCACCTAATGGGTGGGATCGCCATGGACAATTCAGCATAAGCATCTGGCCTTGTTTTTGGCTTAGTGGAGCTTCCTCCACCCCCAAGAACCAGCTATTCTAGGTCTAGTTGGCCTCAGCCAGTATGCACAACTCCCCAGGATAATTAAAGCTGCAGCAACCTATACAATAACCTTTACAATTTTTTTGTTGTTAAACTGAATTTTTAGTATGGATTTTACATCCTCTTTCTGATACCACCTACATCTCTCACAAAATATTTTAATAATTTACCCTTCTCCTTTACCACTATAATAGAACATAGTGCTTGTTCTATGCTGAAACTACTTGGTCCGTCAGTACTAGAAAATATGGGGTACAAATTACTGCATACTAAAAATGGGTCCATGAAGAAAAATATTTGAAAAGATTTAAAATCTAAAATGAACACATAAAGTGATGCATAAATGAAAAGTTACAAGCTATTTAGCATTTGTGAGTTGATGGGACTGTGTCAGGCATTTTGAAAGCCTACCTTCGTAGGAGCCACATAAACTACAACACTTTCATCACTTTTTCTCAGGACTTTTTCCATGCAATAGTAAGATGCATATGTTTTGCCCGAAGACGTTGGGGCAACTATCACTGCTGACTCTTTATTATCAACCACATCAAGAAGTTCTCTCTGTTAATGAAATTTAAAAATATTGTATTGTTGTATTAATTGTAAACAGAAGCTTAATTACGTATATATAGTACTAATAAATTTGATTACCTGCCATGTGTCTGGTATGAAATGCTCAACTCTGGGGTCTGGATCAGATCTTTCATCTCTTAACAAGTATGGTCCCATGTACTGCATTTGGAACCGACTAGAACCAACTCCAACTGTATATTCTCTGTTTATCGTCTTATGTCCAAAGCTTGTTATGTTCTTATCTCCAGGGACAGACACTTTGCCATCACCAGGGTCAGTTACCTTTCCATCTTCAGGGAGGGTTATCATCTTGTTTTCAAGTCTGGTTACCTTTTCATCTCCATCGTTAGTCACCATCTTATCTCCAAGGTTGGCTGCCTGGAAACATTTTAATATTTATATATGCATTTATTTTTTAAGTATTTGAGCCATATGAATTCATAGTGAGATTTTTGGTTAACGCAGAACTTATTTTATAGCAGTATCTATAAAGTGAAGCATGCATGGTCAAAGCTAATTTAGACTAATTATGTGAAAATGAACTTTAAAATTATTCTACTCAAATGTATCCTACCTATGCATTGCTTCAAGTTTGACTCAGGATAGCCACATAGTATAATGTGTAATAATGTGCACATATACCGATGGTGTGTTGTGTCATTCTTTAAAGTGGGCATTTTCAGGAGATGGACATTTGGTATTTGTTTGTGGGTTTACTATGGGATGGTCGGCAGCATGGGTCCTTGGCAGTCCTCAATGTCAAGGGTTTTTACAGTAAGAACAGTAAAGGTATGGAATTCTTTTACCCAAAGAAATTGTGCTATCAAATTTGATATATTATATTTTATGGGCTAGATTATTTTAAACCCGAAGAAGAATATACAGTGATATAATAGGTTAAAAGGACAGGAATAGTTATAGTTTGTTTCAGGGATGCCATCAGAAATCTTGATGTCCAGTACATGCTTAACACTTGGCCCCTATGCTCTCCTCCTCAGCCCGCCGATGTCCATCCAATTGGACCACCCACAGATGCTAACACCAAATAATAACACTCATGCTAACACCATACACTTACCCATTCCATAACAGACCATAACCGTAACAAACACACATATACTATCGCATGCCCCCCAACTGTACCAATTCAGGCAGGACAGTCCCAATTCTGGGTCTCTGTCCTGATGTCCCGCTTTGCAGAGGCAGAGGAAGGGTGAGGCGAGAGCGATACTCACCTCAGGTGCTGCTGCAGGGGGCGCACAGACGCCCGATCAGCAGCTGCAGCCTGTAGACTAGTTTGAAGATCACGATCTCCCTCTAGTTAGCTCAACATTAGGGAGCGCTTTACTGCTCCCTAATCATTACGAGTTGGCAAATAATGCTGAGTGCGGGGATATGGCATCATCCCTGCGCTCTACAGCAATAGACGGCACGTAGTGAAGAGGGAGCAGTAAAGTGAGGTCTGAAGTGCTCCCACCACAGGATGCAGGATACAGGATGGAGGAAAAAGTAAGAAGGCTGGAGGAAGAGGTAAGAGATGGTGAGAAAGGGGTGTAAGGGCAGTGTATGTGTATGTATGTATGTGTCTGTAAGCTTGTGTATGTGTAAGAGCAGTATAGTTATTTGTTAGCTGGGGTGTAAGGGCAGTGTATATGTATATGTGTGTGTAAGGTCAGTGTACATGTATATGTGCGTGTAAGGGCAGTGTATATGTGTGTGTAATGGCAGTGTACATTTGTGTGTAAGGCCAGTGTACATGTATGTGTGTAATGGCAGTGTACATTTGTGTGTAAGGCCAGTGTAATGTGCATGTAAGGGCAGTGTACGTGTATGTTTGTGTGTAAGGGCAGTGTACGTGTATATAAGGCAGTATATGTGTGTGTGTAAGGGCAGTGTATGTGTAAGGGCAGTGTATATGTAAGGGCAGTGTATGTGTATATGTGTGTGTAAAGGCAGTGTATGTGTATATATGTGTTTATGGGCAGGTGAGTGTAAAGACAGTGTGTAGGGGTCCTGGGAAGGAGGCTAACATTAGCCTTTTTTTTAATTAAAAAAAAAACCTCTGCTGCTGTGGACTACTCTTCCAATGATGCTCAGCCAGCATTATGGTGGACACCTGGCTGGCTGAGAATCATAGGAATTTTAGTTCACAGCTAGCACCTGCAGCTTTACAGTTGCTGCTCTTCCCATGATGCTGAGCCAGCATAATTGAAGTAGTATGTCTGGCTGAGCCTTATGGGAATTTAATTCAATGTGTTGCTTGTATTGGTGAGTTACGCAAGATTTAAAAGAAAAAATTAAGCTCACCCGCCACGTCAAGGCACACCCTATTGAGAGTGTGCCTTGACGTGGCGGTGGAGCTTAATTATGCTTTGGCCAATTCATATAACCAAAACCTCTCATTTATATTATGTTTATATATTTGTTGCCAACTTTATTAGGGTAAGAAGCGCAGACAGTTTTTGTTTTTTGTGATAATTTGAAAACAGGTTTACAGTATGTTTTTTGAATTATTAATAGAGAGGGAGGAGGGGGAGGAAAAGGAGAAAGAATGTTCTACAGAAGTAGAAAGGAAATGAGATACTTATTTAACTCTTTTGGTGAAATCAAAGACATTAAACTATATCATTTAGAATTCACTAATAAATGACAGCAGTCAATAATGCTTTGGCATTAGTGAATTCTGAGTAGTAGGTATCATGTTGTCCTTTAGGCTAATTGCACATTCCCACATCTGTGTAATTTAAAAAACTGTTAAGGGGTCAAGGTTCACAAGAAGGATTACACTGTATTTTGGTAGAATGAAAACAATAATTGGGTGTAATGAAACAGAGAGGAAGCAGTAGAATATGCTTAATGCTCTTTCATCAATACAGTGATGAGGTTACCCAGGATGCTCAATGAGAATCTGTTACATCTCGAAATAATTACTTAGGTGGCAATCATCTCTATGGTTCTAATGATACAAAAGGAAATTATTCCTCAGAGGATGTGAACTTTCATAGACAATAAATAACTCCTAAGCATTCTCAGTTATACATCAAAGCTTTTAGGCCACAGCAGCAAGAATATTTATATGTCATTGCAAAAGAGAAATGTTAATATCTACTACGGTTTTTCTAATGGACAATAAAACACTGAGACTTATGGGGTAAGACCTTTGCTTATTTGTCCATATTTCAGTCCATATTTGCTCTAGTGATATTGCTAGTATCATCAAATAGCATGCATTCATATTGCCACCTAAATTGCTCAAGATTTTATCCTAAACCTCAGGGTTTTCACACCAGTCTTACGGTGATTAGCAGATTGTCAAGGTAACACAGTTGGGGTCTGAACCCGGTTAAACTCTGGTTTAACAATAGTTTCTCTCATTGGTATATCACAACTGAAATCCTTGTTTGAACATGGGTGACTTACCCTTGAGGACCCTCAATAGCTATCTGCACAGACCTCCACCGTCTTGTGCACCACCTGCTGTTGGAGAGCATCAGGTAGCACACAGACTGTGTTGGAAGAATTAAGGTAGATGACCTCCACTCAGATATGAACCATGAGGGGCAGTTTGCCCTGGGCCCCTTTATGTTTGACGATGTCCAGAATATATTTACTGTCTGACAAGCAGTAGGAACCTACCAGGTTCTGGGTGCAACGCTGCCTTCCCAGGGCAGTGTGTTAACATCTTCAATCAGGAGGCAGAGGGGTAGATTTGGTCCTGCCCAACCCCACTCATTGTTCACTAATGGTTTTTAGTAGGATCATTACTTCAACAGTAGAGACCTTTAGGGAATTTAGGGAATCATACCTATAGCGTATATGTCATAGACTATTTTTTTTGATTGTCACATTAGTTAATGCATGTGCCAAACTTCCCAGTTGTGTTTATTGTTTGTCTGTAGCGTTCCTTTCAACTGAATAGTCCACTACTTTATCATCTAAAGAAGAGACACAGTCGTAATGTAATTTATGATTTCACTACATAGTGAAAAAATGATTCTTCAATAATAAACGTGTAAGACAGATGGTTTAAAAATACAAGCTAAGCTATACAATATCATTAAAATCAGATTTGCTAGAATACAGTCAGTTTAACAGTGTTATCGACTCTGGACGTTAACCCAATGTAAATATGTTAAAAGTTTACCAGATTCGGGGGCGTGGCTTGGCTGGCAATGGAGTAGGACGCATGGTGGTGGAGCTCCTCCAACAACTTCATACAACGGCCCTTTTTATTTATTTTTTTCGTTTTGACTTATGATTTTTCGTCAATAATTACTTCCAAGATGTCTGTGGGCAAGGCTAAATCGTCTGCACACAATATACCTACCTTTTTCGAGTCCAAATCGAGAAGGAAGACATCTTCCCGGGCTTTGCCGGTCATCCAAGATGGAGAAGAGGACTCAGACGCCTCACAAGGCCTTGATGCTATTTCTGCTCAGCGATCTCCTTCACCTTTAGCGGAAGATTCAGAAAATCAAGCTTTAACCATCTCCGCTATGAAAGTGCTGCTCGATGAGATGCGCCTAAAAGTCAAACATGATATGACAGACGCTCTCTCTGAAATTCAGAAAGACATCCGAGAGCTTGGAGGCCGCACTGCGCATCTTGAAGACAAGATGGAGGAGTTCACGACGGCACACAACTCTGTGGTCGACACATGTAATTCTCTACAAGATGAAGTGAACTCTCTGCGGCTAAAGCTTAGCGACTTAGAGGATCGTTCTCGTCGGAATAATTTGCGTATCCGCGGTATACCCGAGGATGTTGCCTCGGAAGATTTACTTACCTATGCCACCATGTTGTTCCGCTCGGTGTTGGAGCTTCCCGCGTCTGAGGAGGTCAAAATCGACCGTATTCATAGATTGCCTCGACCTAAAACGCTGCAAGGATCACCCCCACGAGATGTTATCCTTAGGATTCATTTCTACGATCTCAAGGACAAGTTTATGCAGAAAGCAAGACACAAGTCTGCTCTTCCGGAGCAATATCGGGAGCTTCAGTTTTTTCAAGACCTCTCCCAGTACACTCTGCAACAACGTAAGGCTTTTCTGGCCGTTACTGCTGCGCTCCGGGCTCATAAAATTCCCTACCGTTGGGGGTATCCCACTCGTCTACTCATCAACAGAGAGGGCACAACGCATCTGGTTAAATCACCGGCCGCAGGCTCTCAACTGCTCTCCGATTGGGGTCTGCTTGACGTACCTGTGAAATTCCCTTCCACGCGGGACCCGCTTCCACCCGCCAGATCTCCCCCCAAACGGCTAGCTCGAGAATGGGATGTGGTGCAGTCCAAAAGATCTCCTACACATACATGAATTGCGCGGCTACATCTCCTGCCTATATCCAGACTATGGTCTACAGTCGCCCGGGATGCTGTGTTCACCTTGATCTACCTTTTTTTTTTTTTTTTTTTTTTTTCAGTTTCTCTTGTTCCCGTTCTGCGGTCATCGTGAATTTGCTGCGGACGACTCACTCCATCTGACACGCTCTTTCGGCTCTACGTCGCTCCTGCTGATGTTGTACACTTGTGCCCTGGGCGCTCTCCATCATCCGGTGACATCTGCGGACTGTTCCTGTTCTCGTCTGCTGATCCATTCATGTCTTCAGCCCAGTTAGACTCTCGCTTTTTCCTCTGTTTGGATTTTCGTTTCCACGTTTACCTCCACGATTTTTGAGGACGTTCCCAGGGTTGCAGTGGTGAGACCCGCTGCTTCTTGTTATCCTTTTTTTTATATATGTGATTCTGTATTTTTGTTCTTTAATTTTTCAAATGTATAATTTTCTGCTTTTTACACCTTACACGACACGATATTTCATAAGTCTTCCCGGAGGTCTGTGGCTCGGACTGTAAAGTGCCCTACCGGGCTTCCATTCCATTCTACACGACGCTCTCTTTCTTTCCTCATACACCTTGCGCTATTTTCATACACAATTATGCTGATCAGTGTCTGGTTGAGTGTTTTGTACCTGTTCGACCTGCTGATACACGTACGTCTTGTACACTTCATGACACCCTTACACTCTCCCATTGCAATATACGATCTTCTCTTACTTGTTCACGGTAGTGATGATATATTCTATATATACTCTTTTGTTCCATCATGTCTCCCTTGCCTGCACACACACATATATGCATGTACTTTCACATAAGTCAAGACATTTTTATTTAGTTGCTCATTGGGGTCTTTTTTTTTCTTTCTCTCCTTCTTACATATGTTGGAGGTCTCCCTGTCCTATTTGGGAACAACCTTCACATCCCTGTGTGGTCTCTCTACACGGTACGGGTTATCACCCCCCCTGACGGCCCACAGCGATATGGGCCGATTAAGTTCTGAGTTACATACCAGTTTTGTGTTTTCTTTTACTTTTCTTTTTACTCTGGGAGCGTTTACAATACAATGCTACGTCTTGGATATTTGTTTCCATACGATTATTGATGTGTTACTTATGTTTTATTTTCTTTTGAATGCACCTTACATAGCACCGTATTATTTTTATCTTGGTTCTGGACGCGGCTCGTCCCACTCTATACTTGGAGATTTTCTTCCTTGGGGGTCTCTGTTGAATTTCTCTCCCATTACCGCATTTGGTCCCATACCTTTCCCTTTTTACCTTTATGGCGTCCCTTAACCTTTTGTCATTAAATGTTAATGGCCTGAATACTCCCCATAAACGGAGACTGCTTCACTCTGAGGCTAAAAAATCTCACGCTCATATCCTCTGTGTGCAGGAAACTCATTTTAAACAACCTTCTCCTCCAAATTTCTTTTTGAAAGATTTCCCGTGGCACTTTCATTCCATGGCAAAAACGTGTAAAGCGGGAGTATCTATTTTTATTTCGAAC